>JAKTVU010000012.1:0-296704 GCA_030581855.1 Yueomyces sinensis
TATTATTATTATTATTATTATTATTATTATTATTATTATTATTATTATTATTATTATTATTATTATTATTATTATTATTATTATTATTATTATTATTATTATTATTATTATTATTATAATATATATATATATACATATTAATTTATTAAACATTAGCTAAATTTTAATAATTTCAATTTGAATTATTATATATTAAATGAACAACTGGCAAAGAGTTTGAATTTTTAGGTAAATCAATATAACCATTAACAAAGGAATTATTTAATGACCAAATACAAATTAAAATTTTAATCTTAAGTGTTAATTTTGAAGTTTTTGAAGATTTTAAAATAAATGAGTCTAGATTTGATTTAATAGTTGATTTTATTCTTGAATTACAATATGAAGCATAATCTATTAATGGTGAAATATCGAACAGTAATTCATTAATTGGAGTTATATTAAAATCAAAAATTAGTAAGTCAGATATTACTGAATGCAAGTTTATATTAGAATATGAAAAATTATTTGTTGTTGAAGATAATGGTGCAATATGTTTTAAATAATTAATATAATCATTTAAATTTGATATTAAAATATCATTTAATTGAAGTATTTGATTAATTGAAATTGAATATAATTTTGAATTTAAAATACAGAAAAGAAAAAATTGTATAAGTTTCTTTTTTGGGAAAATTTTCATTGGCAACTTATTAATATTAACGATTTCTTTCGAAGTATTACTGTTAGATTTAGATGGAGTAACAACATTTAATGATTGATTAGAAGATAATGAAATATCTGAGAATAAATTTTTATCAAAATTATGAATATTATTTTCAGATCTAATATAAGCATTATCATTAAATGAAGTTAATTCAATATTATCTCTTAATGATTCAAAATGTAAATTATCAATAAAATTAAAATTATTATTTTCATTTTCAAAAAATTGTAGAGAATCATCTCTTTCAATTTCAATTATCCATGATTTATTAAGATTATTTTGAAAATTAATTGTATTTTTCCAATGATCAATTTCTAATGTTATAGTATTAGGTAATACTTCTAAATCATTAATCCAAAAATTTTCTAAATTTGAATCAATTGTACCAATTATTTTAACATTAAAACCTATTAAATTCGTATCTACTAATTTTTTAAATTTTGGGAATTTTCTTATATTAAATCGTGTTAATAAAATACCAGTAGTATCATCGATATACAATGATAATATATTTGTATTATAACTATAACGTGTACCTATGACTTTAGCAATGATTAATATAGATTTTATTGGATGATTATTAATCAATAAGATATCTGATTGAGAATATAGACCATGATAAATAATTTTAAATTTTTTAATATTTTTTTTAATAGTTTTGATAAATATTGGTATGGGTATTATAGAATTAAAGAATTCATTTTTATAAAATAAATTTGGTATATAGAAATAAGTGCCATTTTTAACGTCAACAATTAAATCATTATGCATTAGGATATGAGTATACTTCTATAGAGAGTAACCATTTATTATTATAGGTCTTTTTTGATTTTTCTTAATAATTACTTTCTTTTAGAATATTTACACTTACATATGTTTATATATTTAAAGTATATATATATATTGATCATCATTCGAGACTTACCGGGGCATATCATACCTTTAGGCAACAATGATCTGTAATTTTTCGATGAACCTGACAACGCCAAAATAAAAAAGTGCGACACGTTAATAAGTGACAAGGAAATTAGAATCGCAATCGCCGACACAAGAAGAGATGTGGTATGACCTGTTACAAATATTGATTCTAAAGAGTAATTTGAACTATATCATGAACCATGAAATTCATATACATATATATATGTTTTTATGTATATTATACATGATACTATTTTAATTCTTCTATTTCTTTATGTCTGTTCTTATAAACACGGCACACTCATTAAACCACTAGTTCTTCTCTCTTTGATAAACTTGACCAACTACACTTAACTTTAAATAACCTCTTTTATTGAATATCTATTATTTCTAATATTTTTAAAAAATTCAATATTTTTCGGGATTTTCCGGGTAACTTTCTTGCTATTTGATTGAAAATTACCAGAAGCGGGAAATATGGGCGGCGATAGGCTTTAAATTCCTGTTAAGGTAATAATCACCCACTTTTGCCCCTTTCAGATAGCCGCCAGCAGAGCGGTTAAATTAAGGGAAATCGATTTTTTTAAAAAAAAAAGTATAAATAGCCGCGCTTTTTCCAGGTTTCCCGGGAGATTGGAGAGTCTTTTCTCCCCTGGATCTGGAGGATTGGTCAGTAGTTAGTTAACTAGTTAGTTTGTTTGTTGTTGGATAGTCGTGAGTTATTGAATGGAATGATTGTTGTGGTGGGGAGACAATCGCCAAAACAAGTATCTATCATAACATAGAAAATGAATGAGACATTGTTTTTTAATCATCAATAATGTATACAACGTTTTGTCCCATTTGTTTCGAGAGGGACAATTGAGTTACTTTTGTCTTTACGATGTGGCTCGGGTTCTCTCGCGTGTCGTCGGTTCATATCTTTGATACATGATAATTTCAATTCCTTGAAATGGACTTTTCTGTTGTTATGACACTGCGTTTGTTGGAGTTTTTTCGTCTCTTCTTTTTCTTTTTTTCTCATTATTATTTCGAAAGAACAATTAATTTCCATCTGGCTTGCCTTCGGCAAAGATTAAAATTTTCCCTTCCTTTCTCCTCTTCATCACTAATAATGAGTGATGATATTTTCTAGAGTCAACGGGCTCATTTACGTCTAACTGAGGTTGTGAAATGGAGACAAAGAAAAAAAGAAGAAGAAAATTGAAAAAATCAAAAAAAAAAAAAAAAAAAAAGAAAAGAGGTTCCTCTTATTGTGTGTATATCAGATCGATCCGCCTTTTATTACTAGTATAGTTAGACATATATCTCTATTATATCTATTATAATAACAAAAATAATAATAAAATAGAAGATTTTCTCGTATATGGTTTCTATAATTTTATATTTCCCATTATAATAGTATATCATTGAATTAAGATTTTATACATATATTTATTATAATTGTAAAGAAAGAGAGAAAGAAAATTTAGTAATATTTTTATTTTATTATGAAAAAAAGTAAAAATACAGTTCTTTCATTAGAACAACGTTGTAATATATGTTTGATGTCAGAAAAGCATCCAAAATGGAAACAATCAGATTTAGCTAAATGGGCTTATGATACTTTTAAATTACCTAAAATACCATCACAAGGTACAATTTCAAGAGTTTTATCTAAAAAAGAAATTTATATTAATTTACATTTTGATAATAGTAATTCATTAAGATTAAATAAAAAAAAAATTTTATTATTATCAAAAATTAATAGTACTGGTAATAATTCAATTAATAGTAGTAATAATTCATTATTATTAAATAATAATAATAATAATAATCAAAATGATTTTTTAATTGAATTAGTATTAAAAAATTATATTATACAAAATATTTGGAATAATATACCAATTACAAACCTTATTTTACAAAATACTGCAAATTCAATTTGGAATAAAACTTTATTAAAATTAACTAATTTATCAATTAATAATAGTAATTTTAATAGATCTAATTTTAATAGTAATTATAATAATGGTTCATTCTCAAATCGTTGGATTAATAATTTTTTATCAAATTTAAATTTAAATCTTAGTTTCCCAAATAAACATCCAAAAATTTGGAATTTTGATGATAGATATATTTTAAAAGATTTATTAGCAAGAATTAATAGAAATGATTTATTTACTTTAGATGAAACTTTTTTAGCTTATAATTTACCATTAGATTATGATCAATATGAAAAAAATTATATCCAAAGAAAAATTGATGTTATTACTATTATGTTATGTTGTAATGTTACAGGTACTGAAAAATCATCACCACTAGTAATTGGTAAATATAATAATTATAAATCATTTAAAAATTTTTTCCCAAAAAATTATAATTCAAAAATTTCATTAGGTGAAAATTTAGCATCAAGATTTAATATTAATTATAAATCAAATCGTAAATCATGGTTAACATCAACTATATTTCATGATTGGTTAATTACTTGGGATAATAAATTAAAAAATCAAGAAAATAATAGAAAAATTTGGATTATATTAGATGATTCAAATCCTCATAGAATTATTAATATTAATCTTAGTAATATTAATTTGGTTTATACTTCTTCAAAATCAAATTTTTTACCATTTAATTGGGGTTTATTAGATGATTTTAAAACAAATTATAGAATTCAACAATATAAAGCATTAATAGAATTACAAAATAGATTAAAGAAAAAATTAAATTCACAAACAAATTTTTTAATATCATTTGAACAATCACAATTAACAATGGCAAATGCATTTAAATTTATTCAAATGGCTTGGAATTCAATACCATCAAATAGAATTAAAGCAAGTTGGAAATCTGCTTCAATTTTACCCGCATCATTCTTTGATGATTCTGATCTTACAACAGTTAATAATTTAGCATTTAAGAAAAAAAATTATCTTCTACAAAATTTATTAAATATTGAATGTGATACTTATTACGTTTTAAAAAAATGGGATTATGATTTATTATTAGATTTAAATATTGAAAATAAAAATTCAAATACAAATTTTTTATCAATTGATGAATTAATTGATTCTTCAATTATCGAAAATTATGAACCTGGTTTTAATGATCAACAAAATCAAATAAATTCAACAGATAATAATAATAATACCACCAATCAATTAGATAATTCTTCTTCTATGAATAATACAAATCCACAGAATATTAATAATTCAAATAATACAATTGGCACTACAACAAGTATCGAAAATTTAAATGAAAAATTAAATAATAGTTTACAACCAGGAACATTCCCTTACCAAGAATTAAATACTACTACTACTAATGATAATAATCTCGGTTCAGTGGTTGATCCAAATAATCCAATAATTAATAATACTGTTGATCTTGTCAATACTGAAACAACTTTTGACACATCTAAAGCAATATCTAATATAAATTTGCAAGCTGCATCTTTCCCAATTCCTAATTTTGATAACTTATTAGATACAAATTTTGATAATGATAAACTATTTACCGTATCTGCTCTTATTGATGGACCATTAAATTCTACTAATGATGATTTTATCACTAATGACAATAATAATATCAATTTTACTCTACCTACAAATGACTTTTTAACTAATTTTCAAAATAATAACAATGATTTAGCATCAGTAAATAATGATACCTCATCAATGGCAAAATCAAATAGTAATAATAGTAATATTATTCAAAAATTACCTTCAAATGATACATCTATAGATGTGTCTCCAATGAGTGGTAATAATGGTACAACTATTAATAATACAGAAATTAATAACAATAATGATAATGATAACATAAATTCAATGAATAACAGTTTCCTACCTAACTTAAATAATTTAACAATTCCAGAACTTGATCAAATATTACAAACATCAGATTTTGCACCACTTAATGATAATACCAATAACATGACAACTTCAGTTCCAACTTTAAATAATTATAATATTAATACTAATGGTAATATTGCATTAAATAATGCATCCTCCTTAGGTTATCAAATAACTTTAGCAAACACACTTGGCTCTGTTATTCATCATGCATCAATCAACGATATTACATTAACTGATTTTACTGTCAATGAATTACGTACACAGTACGTTAATGTTTTACAAAGAATTGAAAAGACAAAACAACAATTCAATAATCAAAAAGTAAGAAGAGGTCAAGTTTATCTTGAAAGTTTATTGTCAAACGCAACAAATGAAGCATGGATGAATAACGATAATCTTCTTCCATTTAAAAGTACCCCTTCTAATACAGATATTGGTAATCCCATGCATTTTAATAGTAAGCCAACAATTGACGGAGAATTAGCTTTTGATGGCAAGCCTATTGTCGATAACACTACAATGAATTTTCAGCCCAAGACAGAAAATGGAGAAAATATTGGTTTAACGTTTGTTGATAAAAGTCTTGTCGAAGAAAATTTACTATCAAATGATAACATCAATAAATCAACATTATAAACATCGCAGCGAATTATTATTTTTTCTTTATATGAATAGTGATCTTAAATTCGTTAGATTACTTGGATACCGCATGTTTTTGTGGTTTATATTTTAGATTTTTAACAATCTTATGCATTACACATTCTTCTTTATATAATTTTCATGATTCAAAATCAATGATATCCCTTTAAATATATTAGCATTTTAAAACTCAATATTCTATCAATAATTTCTACATAAAAAGAAATATATGTAAATATTTAAAAAAAAATATCATATTCTTTTACGTAACTATTGTTCTTGTCTATACACAAGCTTTAAGTTGATATTATTAACAAATTCTGAGAAAACGTCATTATCCATCATTTCATTAACTTGGTTTCTTTTGATTTTACCATTCTCGACATTTTTTCTAATTTGTTCAAAATATTCATTATAACTTTGTATCAAAACTAGTTGAATTGCATCCATTAAATTTGCAACGATCTCTTGATCATCAATAAATAAACAAATTTCATCATATATCTTTGGAAGAATTTCCTCCACATTTTTCTGTAATTTATTATTATTTAATACTAAATTCTCAGCATCAAGTTCACCTTCTTTTAAAATAGTAGTGTCACCAAACACACATCTAGCAGCACCATCTGTAAAATATTTGATAACAGTACGTAATTCGGAGATCAGTTCACTACGGGCATCAACCATATTTTTGACAACTTTAGGTACCAATTCTCTTGCCATACTGATCATTGAAGAATCAGAACGTTGAATTGAATTATCGTTCTTTTGTGTAAATGATCTAAAAAATTCTTCAACACCTGAAAAATCTAAATAAGTTTCATTAACAGTATATTCAATATTAAATGTTTGGATTTGATCACGTAACATTAGAAGATTTTTCAAATATGATAATCTTCCATCTAAACTACTTATATTTCTTTCATTTATACCACGCTGTAAATTTCTTTCCATCATATCGAATGCTTTTCTTAAAGATATTAAACAATCATGTACAATATGATGAGCCAAATCATCGAAGATAACAGAATTGACCATTTCGTAAATTTTTGATAGAAGAGCTAATGACATTATTAATGGTGGGTAATATGATGATAATTTTTTTATTAATTTTTCATCTTCATTTTTATTTGCAATGTCATTATTTTCATTGTTTGCATCTGATGAATTTTCAATACTGATAATATTGTTTTTAAAATTTTCAAAATATGCTTTAGTTAATGGATCATTCAAAATTGAAGATTTATCAATCGCAGTTGAGGTTTTTCTATTTGATATCATAAATGATTCATTTGTTGGTTGGTATTTAATAATATAATTTTCAACGTATATTTGTGTCTTTAAGATTAATCTTGCTTGTACTCTTTGTAAAATAGGTTCAAAGATTTTATCGAACTGAATGTCTTTAAATTGTCTGTTATATTCTTCTGAACCTTCTTCAAATTCATAATATTGGCCGAATAAAGTAACTGAATCACAAAGAATTGAAATGTCAGTCTCTCTTAGGATTCTTATTCTACAAGTATCATATAAAGGTTCACATAATTTCATAAGCCAATGATTAATTTTTGTCCTTGAGAAGTCGGAATCAAAAAATTTAGTAAATAATTTAAATTCATCCTCGCAAATTTGTTGGAAATAAGATTTGGTATTTTGAATAAACTTTGTTAAAGAAGCTGCCTTATCCTTTTCAATAATATCTTTTAATTTTGCCCATAAAATTGGATTTAATAGCTTTAATCTAATTTGAAAATAATTGTCATAACATTGATTAATCAATGACCATAATTCATTTGAATATTTTTTTAAATGTGGATTTTTCAGACGAATAATAATTTCCATAACTTGAGTATTAAATTCTTCCGATATATTTGAAAATTTATTGTATAATAAAGCATCTCTTGTAGTTGAAGATACCAATGATGAATCATTTTTATTATTATTTTTATTTAATTTTTCATTTACTTCTTCAAAATTTTTCTTTAAAATTGAAATTAGATAATGAGTGATAAGTTCACAAGATCTAATTAAACAATGTTTAAATTTGATTCTATAATTCTCAGAATCTTTAAAATTTGGATGTTCATCTAAGAATATTAAGGAATTGTCTATATTTTTTAACATCTTTTTGAAAGAATCTTTTCTTACGATGTTTAAAGAAGAAGAATTTTTCAATCTTCTCATAATTTGATCTAATGAATCGAAATATTTTAAAACTTCTGGAATATCCTTATCAAACTTGTTAAGTTCTGTATATTTTTCATTAATATCTTTAGTTTTATCAATAAATGCAGTAGCATGTTCTGAGACATCTTGAAAGTTATTCAATATTAAATTAATTTGATCTTTTACAGAAGTAGTTTGATTGAGAATTGTGTCATACTTATTAATATTATTATCCAATTCAACCAAAAATTTGTTTATATTATCGTATTTTTTATCGTTACCATTTTTTAGATTGTTCAATTGAAGATTATCATCATTTTTATTTGGCTGAGCCTTTTCATCAACAATAACATCTTCGACAACTTCAACTTCTACTTCTTTCAAAACATCGGTATCAGTGGTATTATCAGAAGGAAAATCTTTAATAAATTCTTTGTTATAAACAGCTAAGGACAATTTCTGCAATTGATTTATTAAATGGTCATCTGCCAACAATCCAGGAAGTTTAGTTTGCGTATTTGCAATTCTATTTGAGGCGATATTTTGCACCAGGGAATTTCCACGAGCCCTACCCATTTGAAGTATACTATCAGATTTGTTTGTTATTGCTTGAAGATAGGGAATTGTGATTGTAGAGCTTCGGTTTTTTTCATATTCTCAAAATATGAATATTTCAATATAATTGATTAACTGTTATTATTGAATATTTGCTTTACCTGGCTGGCACGTGGCATAACAAAATAATGTCTGAAAATATAGAAATGTCAGTAAATAATTGGATATTCTAGTGCAAGAGTTATAACTTGAACAATAAGGACCTGCAACCTTAGCGAAAACAATTTTAATTCAAAGTTGAAGTCTAGTTAAGTTAATGTTTTAAAGGCTAGTTATTACCCAAAATAAATGGGGACTGATAGCTAGCCGTATCTTTTGTTTAATACATTTGTGAATCAGGGGATTCTTAGAAGAAGCATGTTATGTTATTTTTATATATAAATTTATATAACTGGGATGTCTATTTAACACCATTTATTTTGGTATTTTTTTTGTTTTAATGTGGAATATATTTATTAAACTCATTATAAGTATTTATAGGTCACAGTTCGCTATTGAGTTTGTTAACGATTATATAAAGGAATATTCTGCATATGTATATGATTATTTACCCAACTCCTTGCGCACCAGAGCCATCTGCTCTTCAACATCCTCTATGCCAAACTCGTTCCGTAGACGATCGATAAGTTTCTGTCTGACAGCCAACTTCTCTTTCTTCATTCTAGCCAATTCTGCTTTAATCTCATAAGGTTCCTTAGGAATCTGATTTAATGTGTTGGGATCAGGCCAGAAGCCAGGCACATTTAACTTCTTGTCTGTATCTGTACCAATGTAGTACATAACTGCCACAGGGGCTAGTAGACAGAAGGAAAACCTGAAGATCTCCAGTTGTGTTCGTGTGTATCTGAATTTAAACATCCCCATGTGTTTTTATTATATGAATTGTTAGTTGCTTTGGAGATGTAGTAAGTAATAAGGCCGTTAGTAAAATTAAAGATATCCAGATACTAATAACTTGGTAAAATTATAGTAAAGCAATTTAAATACAGAACATCACGTGCAATACTAAGTGGGAAAAAAATAGTATAGTAGAATTATTGATTAATGACTTTAAAACAAGATTCCAAAGGGTTTCCCATTGAGTTAAATTGATTGTAGCTTAGTGAACACAATCGCAGTTTGGATTGGAAAAGTCTGACTTGCCCTGTTTTATTTCCTATGGTTCTGCACTTCTCAGAACTAAAAGCGCACAAGAAACATGTCACAGGTTTATACAGGCATGCTCTAAGATCTATTCGATATTCCCTAGCTGTTTCCACACACCCAAATATTTCAATCAACTTAGATAAGAATGTTGATAAGTTGGACAGGGGCTTTGCTAAGCAATTACTAGCATCTACTAAATCTACAACCAAAAAAAATGCGAAGAATAAATCCAGTTGGTCTGTGTACAAATTACTTCAACAATTAACTGAACTAAATAAATTATTGGAAAATAATGATCCTGATAAAATAACAAATTTAAAACAGTTTTATGAGAATCGGCATAGTCGATTTGTTTCAAAAAGGGAAGGAGTTAATCCCACTTTAAATGATGTCACAATTATAAATAATGAACTTGATAATTTAGTTAAAACACTTCATCCACTTAAATACAATAAGAATAAGAATCTCTCCAATATTCAAACTCCTGAACATATAAGACGAATGGGGATATTATCAAGATATTTAAAACGACATAAATTAAATTTAGCACCTGAGAATAAAGAAAGATTGCTTCCATTAGCACTCCAAGAATATGGTACTTTCAAATTAAACATTCTTAAAAGGAAATTTGAATGTGGTCCACCTAAAACATATTTAAACTATACAAAAGCTGGTTCATTTAAAATTTGGTTCGTCAGATCTGCCATAAATAAAAAACGTCATCAATCAAAAAAGTTAACTTATATTATTAACAAAGAAAAAGTAAATGCACAAGACAGATTGGATCAAATCAGATATTGTGAATCATTAAAGAAATGGGCCTTCTTTGAAGGTTTATGGGAACATTCTTTAGATAGTAATAATAGCATTTTGAATTTTAATAAATTCACTACAGGGAAAGATCATATTATTAATTGGAATAAACTAAAGCATGAAAATAATTCATTTTTAAATTCATGGCTACAACCAATAGATGAGTCTATCCATCTATTAGAAAGACAAAATAAATTGCAATCGAATTTTTTTAATAATTATTATGAGAAAATACTATTGCCAAAAGGTGGTCAATTTGATTATTATCAAAATAAGTCTTTAGCATATTTTAACCATCGTAAAAAGATTTTTGATAAAATGAATAGCATTGACTTACCAAAAACGAATGCATTTATACCTGAATTAAACTTATATAACATTCTTAAAAAATATAGATTCTAAAAAAAGAAAAAAATTGTAAATAGAGGTAATATTATAATCGTAATAATAATCATAGCCATTAAGCTATCACTATTTTCTTTATAAATTTTTTGATTACATGTTGTCTCATGATTATTCACAAAATCTTATGACAGTAATATCCTATTCTTTCAGAAGGTCACCTAATATATGTGGCTTCTCATTCTCAACAATCTTAATATCTGATAACCATTTCGATAATTCTTTCTCTAATTGTTTTTCTTCTTGTGGATTTTCTCCATCATATATATCAAGTCTTTTTAGGTTACTAATCACAAATTTAATATCATCATCTGTAACATCAGAAGCTTTTTCCTTTGCTAAATCCTCAAATAATATCACATTATACTGTTCATTAGTATTCTTATTGTTATTTAATGTATCTGTAATCAAATGTATAGCAGTTCTAGAAAATAATTCGTCATCGCTTAACTGTATTTGATAGAATTGTGAGCATTTATAATGATCCCTACTACAAAATTTTGAAAGGTAATCATATGGATTATTATCATTAAGGAATTTATTTGTCTTAGAGTTGACAGAATATGGATCTCTATTCCTTTCTGGTGATCTGTTACATAGTGGGTACCCACATTTATGGACTAAGTTTCTCTCTATGATTAATTCATGGTAATTTGATGGTGTTATCAGTTTAGCCAAATATCTTAAAGTATTCTCATCCTGACAACATGTGTCACATAGAAGTTCAATCAGGTCTAATACAAGCATTTCACTCTCGTGAATCGATAGCTGGCGATGGTTTTGATGGCTATTCAAAACTCTTTCTTGTATGATGTTAATCGATACTGGGGCTGTCATTATGGTGTGTTAGTGTCTTAATTGTATCAAAATATTTAATAAAGCTAAGTAATCTTTGCAAAATAGTGTTAATCTCCTTTCAATTATGCTTATAGCTTTTGTCTGATTAACTGCTATTTATATACCTGAAGTATGCTTTTCCGGCATCTCTTATAATATGGTGATTACTTAATAACTATTAATTCTAAACACTTTAAAATGAATAATACACAGAATAAAAAATACCAAATATAGATCATCGTAATTACAAAGAATTGAATATTTAATACTAAGAATTGAAATATAATATACATAAAATTCTAAATAAGTATGAAATGAAACGAATTTCATTGCAAGTTACCGCCTGTCTTGTTAAATTTGGACTCCATTTCAACCATTTTCTCTAAGTCGTCATTGGACAGCCTCCATAGTAAATATTGGAAAACTGATCTATATGGTACGAACTGCTCTGCCACTTTTTCCATTAGATCATGATCATATTGTTTCCACTTCCTCTTACTATTGGTTTTGGCTTTTTTCACCTTCTTTTTGGCAGGTTGAGAAGTAGCATCAGCCACAGATTCCTCTTTCAAAAGGATCTTCATTCTATCTAAAAGTTCTTGCTTATCAGCTACGTATTTTGAGAAACCTCTCGCAGCACCTATATCATCTGGAGTAAATACGTTCATTCTTTTCAGGCCTGACATCAAGAACATCTTTGCACTCCATGGCCCAATGCCTTTGACGTTTGAAACAAGTTCTTCAACGATCTCATCGTCATTATCAACTCCTGCAAACATGGCAGTAATCTCTTCTTCTTTCTCTACAAAATAGTCAGATAAGGATTCCAAGTACTGTATTTTTCTTTGACTTAGCCCACATCCACGTAGAGTAGTTTTATTTCCAGAGATCTTGATATACGTATTCAAGACTTCGAAAGTAGGAAACTTATCTTCGAATAGTGCCATCACTTTGCCCTTAATATTAGAAGCGGCTACACCATTGATTTGCTGTGCTATGATAGCAGTACCCAGTTTCATAAAATAATCTTGTAAAGTTGGAGTAGCACTGCCAGGTGCAGGTCTAAGAAAACCAACAAAGTCGTTTGATATCAATAGATCAAATAAGGATGGGTCTACGCTTAGAATCAAGTCACAAGCTTTAGAGAACTGTGGAACATGACGTTCACAGTAGCCTTCTGGCAATAACAATTCTTTTTTAATATCATCAAGCTGGTCTTTTGCATCCAGCTCAATGTCTGAATAGCTTCTCTTTGTCATAATATCTCTCTCTATAGGCCCTGGAGATGTGGAATTTCATACATTCTTTCTATTGGCAAGAAACCAGGGACCTTTTATACCGCCAAAATACCAGGCAACTAACTGCAAGAAGGTGAATGCTGAATAAGCCAAGCCTGAGTAGAATCCATCATCAACAAAAGATATCAAAGGCTTCACGGGAAGAGAAGAACAGCATCAGAATGCCCGCTAAGGTTGCCGTGACGATCTAATCGCTTTTCGGAGAGGCTCCCTTTGTTGAATGAAGTTTGAAATCTTTATAAATTACTTACTTATACACAAAAAAACAGGCCATTGGAAGAATTGAGAATAGTAATATAGGGCATTCCATAACGACAGTTAAGAAAACTGGACTTACAACAACAAAATGGATTTTTTCTACGAGGAACAGGCAGTAGCCAACGTACCTGAAGGTTCCAACGAACAAGAGCACGATGAAAAGACAGACGAGGTGTTTCACAAACTGGAGGACAAAGTAAGCAGTCAGTACTCCAAGATTGAGGGTCAAGTCAATGTCCAATACAATAAGACAGCAGATATACTTAAGAATTTAGTGGAGGAAGATAAAGAAAAGGACTGTATTAACATTAATCTACCTATTGATGATGAATATACTGAAAAGGCCAACGAAGTTCTCAGTAAGTTAGATAATAATTTGAAATTGGTTGAAGATAAGGCCAGTGATTATTGGAATAAAGTATCAGGGGCTAGCTTCTGGTCTAATGTATCATCTGGTTTGAATCAGAGAATGGAACAAATTAGTAGTCAGTTAAATGATGCTACTGCCAATGCCACTAATCTGCTAAATGAAGCCACCACTAGTGCAGTAGCTAATATCTCTAATTATACAGCAACTACTCTAGCGACTTCGGACGAAGATACTAATGTAGTCAAGACATCAGTTGCTGCAGCTTCAACTAGAACAGAGGGTGAGTTGAAAGAATTGTCAACTAAGAAGGAGATATATTTAGAGAATAAGATTGAATTAAACAGTGAATTTGATGTTGAAACAAAAACTGATGAAATTGCTAAGATTTTAAAGAGTGATGAATTATTAGATGATTTGATGAATGAAATTGTACCAACTGAAATACCTTATAAGGATTTCTGGAATATTTATTTTACAAGAAAGCAACAAATATTAGATATGGAAAATAAGAGAAAAGAATTATTACAAAATGCATCAAAACAACAAGATAATGATGAGATTATTGGTTGGGATGACGATGATGAAGAAGAAGAAAATGAAACCACGAAGGTAGAAGACAAAGCACAAGAAAAGAAAGATGACAATGACAAGAAAACACAAGAAGTAATTCCTGAAGATAAAAAGGATGTTACTCCATCACCAACTACTACCGCTGAATCTCGTGCAGAAAGTCCTGTCATTATTAAGAAAGAAGATGTCATTGCTGAAGTAGCAAAAGATGCTGTTGAAGAAAAAGCTAAAAAGGAAGAAAAACCTACCCCTGCCACTGAAAAGAATGGCAATGATGACGAAGACGATGATGATGATGATTGGGAATAAACTCTTTGAGGTTGAATTTAGTTCTATCCTTTCAAAATATCGTTAAAAGTATGTATTTAAATTTGAATTAATTAATTAATCTTACAAAATTATTATATACTTCATAAATAGAAACTCATTTAATTAAATATTGGTAATAAATAATTTGAAAATTTTATATTTAATAATTCCACATAAAACGAAGTGGACAGATACATACACATTACTTTTTTTTTCATTTGTTGATAATATATTACATTACAAAGTTAAATATGCTTAAAAAATTATTATATTTGCTTTTATCAAATATTTATCAATGACAATATATATATTTGTATTGTTCTTTAATAGATTTTAATCATTCTTAAATTCCATAGACACGATGATAAAATAAAACATATGCATTTTGAGAAATCATCTCAGTAGGAAATCTAATAGGTCTGTAAGCCGTATCATCAAAATAAAACCATCCATCCTTTGCACCTTTATTAACGTATGCGGTATAATGACCACCATATAAACTACCCATATGCAATGCAGTACTACTCAATTCATATTTGAATGGTGGGATTTGGCCTCTAGCTGGCAATTCATCATTAACACCTGGAGGTAATTTTCCATCGAAATCATTCGCCCAATATGATGTTAAATCTAATACCAATGGATATTTTACAAAAACGTTATTTTTATTCATCATGTTATCAAATCTCTTTAAATGGATAATTAAATTTTTTGGTAATCTTGTTATTGTCAATGTCTTTGTTGATGGTTGTTTTTTCTTACATTCTGTACATGACCATAATTCATCTCTTCCTAATGTTTCAGTTTTGGTAAATTCATTAAAACAATCTAAGATATTACATGATCTAGATCTTGGAACAGGTACTGATAATACAGAAAAAGTTTGATAAGTTGTCGATGTAGTTCCACAAATTTTGCATCTTAATTGGGATGCATATTGGCCTTGATATAAATCAATAATTACACTGAAATCTGTAGTTAGGAATCTTTCCCATTCAATTGATGATGCAATTCTTAAAGATAATTTTTCTCTCATTTTTTCAGCTTCTGGTGCTAATTCTTTTAATGGTGGATTGGCACCACATTGATTTAAATCTTCATGTAAACCATCTAATAAAAATTGGCAAAATTCTTGACAATCTTGTTGGCCAGAATCTTTAAATAAGCAATTAATTAAACCACATGCTGATTTAAATGATAATGGTTGTACAGGTTGTGCCCTGACCAAATTGCTATTATTTGTTTTTGATGCGTTAGTATACATTTGATGAATTAATTTCGCAAAACTTTTTGCAAGGATACCTTTTGAACCTAATTTACTATTCACATTAATATGATTTTGATATGAATTATTTAAAAACATTTTGGTTAATTCATGATTATTCAATAAACATTGAATAATACAATTTAGATAGCATGAATTACCCATATTTTCCAAACCTACTTTGAAATCCAAATTTGGGTCAGTTTGTCTACCGACTGGTTTAGTATTGTTATTAGAAGTAGCTGATGTTGTTAATTGGATTGAATTATTATTATTATTTAAAAATGTGGTGGAAGAAGGACCATATGAATTACTTTTCAAAAGCTCTGTGGAATTATAGTTATTCTTATTTGAATAAGATGAAGAATTCATAGCGTTAGGCATTTTTGGTAATGAAGGTATTGGTTGTGATGGAACTTTAGAAAAACTATTGTAACTATTATTATTACTCAATGAATTAATAGTACCAAATTTATTATTATTAAGTGGTAAACTATTTAGTGAATTAACATTATTATTATTTTGGTATCTATCATATTGATTAGTACTAGGTGGTATTGGTGTAGTACTTGTTGAATTAATAATTGATGATGATGAAACTTTTTGAAAATTAGGAGTACTATTTGATATTAATAGATTTTGAGCTTCATTTTGATAACTTTTTGAATTTGATGTCATTATTGGATTTGAATTAATTGAAGATACTGGTTTTGAAGATAATAAATTTTTATTATTATTTGGTAAAATTTTTGGAGTTTCTGGATAATTTGCAACACTATTTGAATCAAATGAATAAGAATGAGATGTAGAAGGACTAGAATTATTAATTTGATTTGAATTTAAATTACTACTAATAGATTTATTTCTTGAATTTGATTGTGGAACTGGATCAAAAAGATATGCGAATTGATTCCTTGGAGGAGAATTATCTCTATTCATACTTGGTGAATTTGAATTGATAGATTGTAAAGTTGGAGTATTAGAATTAGATGGAGTTTTAGCCTTTAATATATTTTGTGATCTTGAAGGTACTAAATTTAAAGATTCATTTAATTGAATATTATCAATTTTACTATTAATATTATTATTATTGGTGTTGTTATTACTAATAGTTTGACCATTATTTTGTATCCAAGTATTAATACCACCATTTAAAATATAAATAAAATTCTTATTATCTATAGATAAATTTTTAACAATAGAATGATTTATTAGTATATTTAAAAATAGATTTAACTGATTTGAGAATATTTTGTAGTTGGGAGGATTATTAATATTATTATTATTATTATTATTATTATTATTATTATCATTTTCATTTGTATATAAGATAATATATTTAAATGAATCTCTTTTTTTAAACAATTCAATTTCAGGAGTTGGTGAAGTAATTAAAGATTTTTTTTCAATATCTAAATCTGAATAATTATTTTTAAATGAAATTGGTTCAATACAAATGATATTATTTGCTTTAATATGGCAAGATTCATATTCTGATCTAGTTCTAATGTCTATTAGTAAAGTTGAATTTTGATCCCTTTGTAGAATATTATTTAATTGATCTGTTGATATACGTGAAGCAGATTTGGGTAACGGTAATTCTAAAGTTCCTTGTGATTGACGTTTAATATGATCGATTATATTAGTATTTGAATATTTTCTTAAATAATTCTTTATCGATAAAATTTTATCATCATTAGATAAAGTCTTTACGAGCATATTATAAATTTCGAACATTTCTTTCTCTTGTCTAGTAGCATCAATTTTTTTCAAATTATTAAAAGTGGGTAAATTTGGTATAATATTAGATATCAATGAATGAACAATTTTATAATAAATATAAGCAGATTCATATAAAGAATAAAGTTCATTTGTAGACATATTTGAATGACTTATCAAAGTATTTTTTTTAATTTTTTTACATTCATCATTATAATTAGCCAAAGTATCTATAGATTCTTGTAATAAAGATTTCATATCACAATTTTTCTCTTTATCTTGTGATATAAATTTATCAGCTATCCTAGATAAACGTATGATAGGATCATTAATATCTGCACCATTATTATTAGAGCTTCTATTATTATTGTTATTTGTATTATTATTAAAAGTGGTCATTATTATAATAGTTAATAAAGATAGAATATATATTATCCCCTTAACTGTATTGATTTGTATATATCACAAAAAATAAAGACACAAGTTCCAATATAGAACTGTCACAATAGTTAGTAAGAGGAGATAATTATACACTTTTTAGATATATAAATCTTTTTTATAAAAAAAATGTGAGTAATATTTGATTATTAATATAGAATTTTAAAGCTTTTATTTTTTTAAAGATTGATTTATTTTTGATATTTTTTCGATTTTTTTCAAAATTACGTTTTTGAGTGTGCCTTTAATTAAATAAATAAACCCTGGGGCAAACCTGAAAAAAAAAGACAGTAATAATAATTATGAATATATAAATGAAATGAAATTAATTAATAAGAGAAGGTTGTTTTAAATAATAATAAAAAATCGTATCAATATTCGTTTGTTTTTTGTTTACATTAATGTTGTATAATAGAAAAGATATATATATGTGAAAGTATATATGTCATTAATATGTAAGAAAAGTGGGTGTGTATCATTGATTATGCATCATAATCTTCCTTAAGTAATTCTCTAGACATATTCATCCATTTAGTTTTACTAAAACTTTCTTTTTTAGCAACTTCAGTATTTTCACCATCAAGTTTAAAACCTATTCTTTCATAAAAAGGTACTAAATATTCATGAGCTATTAATACTAATTTATTACCAACTTCTTGATTTGATAATTTTTGAATATAATCAGTTAATAATAGAGTAGCTAAATTTTTTTTTTGATATTCTTGTGAGATAACTAATGAATGTAAACCTATAACATTACTTGATTCAGAATGTGAACCAATTTCCATACTTTTTAAAGTTATAAAAGTGTTATTTGAAGAAGAAGAAGTTTTTTTTGATTTAGAAGAAGAACTTGATTTATTTTTTGGTATTTTAGTACTTAAAACATGACCAATTAATTTTTCAGATTCGATTGTAATATTATCATTTTTATTAAAATTTCTAATAAATAAACCTGAACATAATTCTGGACAAACGGTTAAACGATATTTAATAGATTCTAAAGAAGCACGTTCATTTTCAGGGAAACCTTTTGCTTCTAATTCAGTTGCATCTCTTGCATCTTCAATTGTTAAAGGTCTAATATACATATGTAATGGTAAAGTAGAATTTGATTGTGTGGCGGCCAAAGAAGTGGCAGTAGCCATTTTAGTAACAGCAGCAGCAGTTGACATAAGACTTATGGGAGAGAGTGATTATATTACTAATGAATATAAAGAATGTAATTAAATCTTGTATATTATTATTTGTATAGAGTAAGATTAAGTCTCTCTTTTTTCGTTCTTTTTTTTTTGCTGTTATTACAAGAGCGAGAGAATATTCAATTTTAAATATAAATAGTGTCATTTCTTACGGACAGAAATTAGTGACATTAATAGATGATAATAATAATGTATTGATTGATTGATTAATATATAGTAGTAGATATGTATATTAAAGAAAATTAAATGGCTATAAAAAAATAGCGATTGAATTGAATAAAATAAAATAATAATGATACATTTTTTATGTTTTAAATTTGTGTAATGCAATAAATATATATTCTTTAGTGAATATATATATATATATCTATGCTAATGGATCAAAGAACCATTCATAACCAGTATTTTTAAAAGTTCTCATACCCATAGTTTTACCTTGATTATAAATATCTTTTTTAATACCTAATCTAATTTCAATGAATGGTTTCATAACTTTTGGTTGTAATACGAAATGATTCATAAATAAATATGTTATAAATGAATATAACATACCAATAAATAAATCGAATCTATAATGATGATCTAAATACATTGTTGACCACCATTGTATTGATACGAATGAAATACCTAAAAATTTTGGTATTAATCCTTTTGAAAAAATACGTAAAAACCATTTATTTGATTTATTAGTATCTTGAATATAATATTGAATGAATTGGTATTTATTATTATTATTATTATTGGAAGATAATAATTTAATAGAATCTGTATCACAATTTGTATTTGCTTCTAAATCTAAATATATATTTTGATCTTCTTCATCAGCTTCATATTCTTCATCAATATCAGATTGTGTATTAGTTAACGTATTATCGGAAAGATTATCATTTGAATAATCGGAATCATCATTAGGTTTTAAAAGATTATTATTTTTTGGGATTGGTGTATTTATATTAGATGAATTAGATATTGTTAAAGTTTGTTCCCTTTCATTATTAGATATAGTATTATTAATAATATCAGATAATTCAAAATCTATATTAGGTACAGTAAATCTATTTTTCAAAGGGTTTGATCTTAATAAAAGAAATAATGCACAAAGAAAAGCAGTTGCTGAATGTACAGAAGGTACAGCACCGAATACAATTGGTGATTTATGAAAACCATTAGTATTTAAATGAGTACCCATATGAGTATCAACTCTAGTTAAACCTGCAGCATAACCTTTTTGTGTATAATTAACATGATCTGTATCATTAATACCATATAAATGTGTAAACCAAGGTGGTGCCATTGGTAATAATAAATGTGTAAATACAGATAATAAATTTTGTATACCTAAACATAAAGCGAATACCATAACAGTACCAGGTGGATGAAAAGCGTATAAATAAATAGCGACTAAAATAGGTACCATAATATGTAAAACAACATAAAATAGCCAAGCTAATAAATCTTTTGATTTAGTAAAATTATCATCATTTTGAAATGCTAAAAGATGAGTTAAATTTAGAATAAAGAAACAACATAATGGTAATAAGAATGGGAATAATAAAATACGTTTTTTTAATAATTTATTTTGTTGTGATGTATTATTGTTGTTATATGAATGTAAATGATAATCATACCAATCTACTATATTATAATTAATCTTTTTATAATGATAAATATAATAATAGATAGATAAAGGTAATAACAATAAAATAAAGATAGCAAATAATGAAGAAGTTAATAAAGAAATAATAGTTAAATTATAATCATGTAATTGTAAAATTAATTCTTTAGAATGATCACCGAATATAAAAGCATCAGCGAAGAATGCGAATTTAGAATGTATATTTGGTCTAATATTAATTGGTATATAATTAGCAAAAGTGAAAATTTGTAACCAAATAAATATAATTGAAAAATTAATAATAAAATTTAATATTAGAGTAAATAAATTTCTTTTATTTAAAGCAGAAAAGAATAATCTATTAATAATTTTAAAGATTAGGATCATCCTTGTATGTTGTGATTTTATTATTGTATTATTATATTATATTATTATTATTGTGTATTTTATTAGAGTATTATTGTAATAGCGGTATGCGGTATAATATGAAAAAGAATGCAGTATAATAATAATAATAATAATATATATATATAATATAATGTATAAGAGAATGGAAATATATCGCAGGGACGGAGTAGAATATAATAGATTAGATGGGATGGGATATTATAGTATAGTAGAGTATATTATAGTATATTATAGTATATTATAGTATAAATATGGGGGGTATAAGAGGGATAGTTAGAGTATAATATATGTTTATTATATTATGTTGGTATTTATTTCACTTCAGATATAGTATAATATACTCCTGGGATGAGATGGAAAAGCGACATATGAAAAAAGAGGCTCTCTTCGTTGGAAGGGACATTCCTGTGCACTGCTATGTTAACTATACTAACAGTGTTCAGAGAGGCGGGAAAGGAGAGAACCGGCCGAGAGCGGCAACTCGCTCTGCACGGAGTTTCTCTGCAGCCCCTGTGGTGCCGGGCCCAGGGGCTTATGCCCGGCCGTGGCGAGTGATGCGTGTCCGCGGATTGTTTCTCACAAGCGACATACAAGAGACTATCTAATCTATCATTACATTATAGCATGTTGTATATTGTATATTGTATAGCATATTGTATGGCAAGCACAACAGAGTGGCACAATGAACTCAGCCCAGGTACCCACTCCGCAGCAACAAACACAATCCAAGGTGCAGCTGCTCCTGCACATCAACTCTATCCTCATTGCGCGTGTCATACAGATCAAAAATAGATCTGCTGCACACGAAACCACCAACATAGACGTGTCCCAGTATCTGCGACGCGTGCACTCCAATCTGCAATGCATATCGCAGATCAACCAGGGCATCCCTGCCGCCCGTCCCACTATACTGGAGCCGCCACCCTCCACTGCTGGTGGGGCTGGCACCAGTGACGGCTCCACTCAGAGCGCTGCCGAGATACTATCCAAACTGTACCTCCTGCTCAACAGAGTGTTCGACATCTTCCACTAGCACATTCCCAGGCACCATATACTCTAAGACGCTGCACTCTGTTCTTTTTGCAAAAAGAACCAAAAACCACTGGCTCGCTACGCTCGAGCTATCACCAAAAGAACATACGAACGCAGTGAGCAAAGGTTTTTGGTTCTTTTTTTAAAAAGAACACCGAAAGATACTAGTATTGTGTTATATTGTCATTGGAAGATACTAGTATTGTATATAGTATTGTGTTATATATGCTATAGTGTATTATGTAGATGTTCGTGCCAGATTGCAGTAACACGCAGATCTCTGTGCACCTCGCTCTGTATGCTATATACTATTTATTGTATTGTTGATTGTGTTGTGTTGAGGGTGGGATACGTCATCTCGTGGATGGTGATGAGCGGGTTGTTAATCGCCACTTTTATCGTTCTATTTCGACAATTTTTCCCTTATTAAGTATCCCTTTGCACAGTTATACCCCCCACCCCTTGTACATCAAACATTCATATATATATACAACACTGTAATATACTATAATACTACCATACTCTAAAGTACAGTATAGCATAGTATAACATAGCAAAAGAGTATGCCGAAACAGAGAATTATTAACGTTGTAGGTCAATTACCTTACAAGATTCAATTAGGATCAGGTAATGAAGATTTTAAAATATCACTTATTGAAGGTAATGGTCCATTGTATTCTTCATTAAAATATTTATCTAATGATAAAATTGATAATTATGAACAACATATTGTAGGTTGGACTGGTGAAATTACTAGATATAATAATACTACTAATAATAAAAAAGATGGTAATAATAATACTAATAATCTATTAGTAGATGAAGATCCTTTATATTTAACTAATGATCAAATTAATAATATTACTACCTCTTTACAAGATAATTATAATGATTCAAATAATAATAATAGTAATAATTCACAAATTCATCCTATTTGGTTATTACGTCGTAATCAAAGTTCTTGGAGAAATTATGCTGAAAATATTATTTGGCCTACTTTTCATTATATACTTAATCAATCTACTGATGGTGAAGATGAAACTAAATGGTGGTATGATTATGTTAAATTTAATGAAGCTTACGCTCAATTAATTGGTTCTATCTATAAACCGGGTGATATTATTTGGATTCATGATTATTATTTATTACTTTTACCACAATTATTAAAGATGAAATTTGCTTCAAATAATAATGATAAACAACCTATTATTGCATATTTTCATCATGCACCTTGGCCAAGTAATGAATATTTTCGTTGTTTACCACGTAGAAAACAAATTTTAGATGGTATGGTAGGTTCTGATAGAATTACTTTCCAAAATGAATCTTTTGCTAGACATTTCGTATCTAGTTGTAAAAGATTATTAGATTCTACTTCAAAAGAAATTATTAATAATGAACAAAAAAAAAAAAAAAAAAATTATTTAGTTAGTGCTTATGGTGGTGATTTAATAGTAGACGCTTCCCCAATTGGTGTTGATAAAAATATTCTTTTAAATGATGCTTTTACAAAAGATATTGATGATAAAGTTATATCTATTAAACAAGCTTATCAAGATAAAAAAATTATTATTGGTAGAGATAGATTCGATTCTGTTAGAGGTGTTGTACAAAAATTAAGAGCTTTTGAAACTTTTTTAGCTATGTATCCAAAATGGAGAAATAAAGTTGTTTTAATTCAAGTTTCAACACCAACTACAAATAAAAATTCACAACAAACTATTAAATTAGAACAACAAGTTAATGATTTAGTTAATTCAATTAATTCTAGATATGGTACTTTAAATTTTTCACCTGTACAACATTATTATATGAGAATACCAAATGATGTTTATTATTCTTTAATGAGAGTAGCAGATTTATGTTTAATTACTTCTGTTAGAGATGGTATTAATACTACCGCTTTTGAATATGTTACTATTAAATCTAAAACTTCTAATTTTAATTGTTTTGGTAATCCATTAATTTTATCTGAATTCTCTGGTTCAAGTATTGTTTTAAAAAATTCAATTTTAATTAATCCATGGGATTCAGTTGCCGTTGCAAAAGCAACTAATAAAGCATTAAAATTATCCGATTCGGAAAAGTCTACTTTAGAGAATGATTTAAATTTAAATGTACCTACTATTCAAGATTGGACTAATAATTATTTATCTTCATTAAATGATTTAATTTTAAATTCAAGAAAGACAAGAAAAATGTCACCAGCTTTAAATAGACCAATTTTATTAGAAAATTATAAAAATTCAAATCGTCGTTTATTTTGTTTCGATTATGATGGTACTTTAACACCAATTGTACAAGATCCAGCAGCTGCTACACCAACTGCTAGATTATATTCAATTTTAGAAAAATTATCATTAGATCCTAAAAATCAAATTTGGATTATATCAGGTAGAGATCAAATTTTTTTAAATAAATGGTTAGGTTCTAAAAATTCAAAATTAGGTTTAAGTGCTGAACATGGTTGTTTTATTAGAGATGTTAATTCTAAAAATTGGGTTAATTTAGCTGAAACTACTGATATGTCTTGGCAAAAAGTTGTTAGTAATTTAATGGAAGAATATACTGATAAAACGCCAGGTTCTTTTGTTGAAACTAAAAAATGTGCATTAACTTGGCATTATAGACGTTCAGTACCTGAATTAGGTGAATTTAATGCACAAGGTTTAAAAAATGAATTATTAACTTTTACCGATAAATATAATTTAGAAGTAATGGATGGTAAAGCAAATGTTGAAGTTAGACCTAGATTTTTTAATAAAGGTGAAATTGTTAAAAAATTAATTTGGCATAAACATGGTGAACCACCTGAGTTTTCAATACCAAATGTTAATAAAAATTTAAGTAAAGATGAAATGCCAGATTTTGTATTATGTTTAGGTGATGATTTTACTGATGAAGATATGTTTAGACAAATGAATTCAATTGAAACTGAATGGGATGAAAATAATAATAAAAATAAAAATGATAAATCATCATCAACAAATAATGGTAAACATGATTTTAACTTTTATCCAGTTACTGTTGGTTCAGCATCAAAACAAACTGTTGCAAAAGCACATTTAACTGATCCTCAACAAGTTTTAGAAACTTTAGGTTTATTAGTTGGTAATGTTTCATTATTTCAAAGTGCTGGTACTGTTGCTTTAGATACTAGAGGTCATTTAAAAGATAGTGAAAGTAGTAAAAAATCTGAAGAAGCAGCTAATGCATATGCAGAAAGAAATAATTCTAAAAAATGATTATTTCAAAAAAAAAAAAAAAAAAAAAAAAATATCTCCACGGTGAAAGCAAATTATTTTGGAAGAAAAGAAATTGAAAATTTAAAATAAGATTGTTAATACTTATTATATTCTTTCAATATAAACAACAACAAAAAACAATTGATGTGATGACTTGATATATATTATTGTGACTTTAAATACTTTTTTTGTTTTATTTAACCAAATTTTCATATTGTTTGGTTAATATTATTATAAATATTTTATATATATGTATATAAAAACTGATAAAATTTATTTCAAAAACAAAAGAGATAAAACTTGAGAACATATACAAAAGTAAGTATATGTTTATTAAATTTTTTTAATGAGCTTGGTTTTAATGAGAATTAATATTAACAAAAAATTTAATTTCCCACAACAAAATATAAATAATTGTTAAAAAAAAAAGACAAAATATTAAAAGTATGAATTAGAATTAGAAAGTAAATTAATGCAATATTATATATATATCAATGAATATTTAATTATTATTATCAGTATTATCATGATCAATTTCATTATCATAATTAATTAAAATTTTTTTCAATTTTTCCTTTGTATCTAAAACATCATTTTTTTTCATTGCAGAAGTAGAATTAATTAAATGCCATAAACCATTAATATAAGTGAAAATAGAATTAAAATTAAATTTAATTGATAATTGGAAACAATAATTTGATATTTTACAGATTTTATTAATATCATGTTCAAATAATCTACAACCTAAAAAATTAATTAAAATTTGTAAAAAAATTGATTTTTTAATTTTAAATGAATTTTCGATGTTATTGTTATCATTAGTGGTAATTAAGAATGAATTATTTAAATAAAATTTTTTAAAATTATTTAAATTAACATCCTTTTCAGTATCAGAACAAGGCATTGGATTTGAAGTAAATGGTTCAAAATGAGTTGAAATCCAAATAATTAAAATAGTAACAGATAAATTATTATTTTTAAAATTATAATTATTATCAATTAGATTAATTAAAATCAACCAAATTTCATTTGTTTTATTAATTTTATCAGATAATAAATTTTTATCATTATTTTTAATTAAATTAATTTGTGATGATAAAATTAAATAATAATTTAATAATGAAAAAATTTTAATATCAATTGGTGTATTAATGTTAGTAATAATTTTATTATAATTTGATAAAATTGAATTAATGTTGTAGTTTAATTTATTTTTATTAAATTGATTTGAAATAGTTGATAATAATAAACTGTCGATAGTATTCTTATTCTCGTTTTCATAATTTGATATTAAATCAATTATATTATTATTATTATCATTTAATATTAAATTTTGCCAAATAATATAAAAATCTGTTAATTTTTTAAATGATTTTAACCAATAAAATCTTTTATCATAATAATATATAGAAAATCTTGGTCTTTTAACCCTTAAAATTTTATTACTTTGGGAATAATTTTTAGTAATTAAATTAAAAATTTTTTTTTTATTATTAATTTTATTTAAAAAATTTAAATTATCATTGTATGAATTTGAAATTGTTAAATAATTAATTGATTGATAAAATAATAATAAATTTTTTAAAATATTAAAATCGAAAATAGTGAATAAATTTAAATTAATAGTAATTGAATCATTAAATATAATAGTTAATAATGATGAATTATTTGAGATTGTATTACTATTTGATAAAATTTTTTGTATTTTTTTAATAATATTATTAATATTTGAATTTAATTTAATAGTAGTTATTAAATCTAATAATAATTTCCAAATAATTAATAAATTATTATCAATTGAATTTAATAAATTTATGTCAATATGATTTGAAGGTAAAAAATTGTTATTTAATAAGAAATTATAATAATATAATATTACAATTGAATTCCAATCATTATTAGTAATATTATATTTGGAGTTAAAACTTAATAGATTATTAAATTTATTAATAATAATTTTTTTATTTTTTTTCAATTTAATAAACCAAAAAATTTCAATAAATTTAAAAATTGATAATTTATAAATAACATTTGTATTGTTTGTGGTATTTTCATTTAAAATTTGTTGTAAATAAGAGATAAAATTATTTAAATCAATAATAATTAAATTTGAATAATAATTATTATCTCTTTTTAAAGGTAAAGTGAAAAATTTAATAAATTGACTATTAAATAAAATATTATTAATGAATGGATTATTATCAGTAGATAAATTAATATTATTAATTAAATCAGATAAATTAGTTTCAATTAAATTAAAATTATTACCATTATTATTATTATTAATTATTAAATTTTCATTAATAATAATTTTTAAAAAATTTAAATTAAATAAAAATTTATTAAATAATTTAGTATCTTTATTATTATTATGAATATCATTTAATGATAAATGATGAAATATCTTTAATGATAAATTAATTAATTTAAAATATTGAATTAAATCAATATCATCAATAATTTTATTTGAAAATTTATAAGCGGCATCTAGATATTCATTAGCAATTGAGTATAAAACATCCTGAGATAATTTGGAATAGTCCATTAAAGAAGAGCAATATAATATTGATAACCCAACTCAATCTAACTTAACAACACTTAATAACTTTATTTAATCTTTAATATCTTGAACTTGAGGCCATCTCTAAATATATCATTAACAACCTCATCATTACGCGATCTCAATTTAAGGTGTAACGCGACACACACTTGCTGACATGCACTTTACTGACACATATTTAATGTCACATCTGTTTACTGACATTCAAGTTTACTGACATCCTCATTTGTTGGCATTCACATTTACTGTCATTCTAGTTACCGTCGTGTCGATTCAATCTTATTTCCGCGGAGTCGAAATGCGCGTTACTTTAAAACGCGGTTTTGAAAAACAACAACAACAAGTATAATAATTTGCGCTGATCTTTGCATATTACATAACAACAGCAGCAACACAAGAATAAGATATAGAGCACCACGGTCCCTTAGGAAACGGGACACGAATGGAAAGAAAGAGTGAAACGGAAGACCCCAGTGCTGGGTGTTCCCCACTTTGCATATAATAATAATAATTATTGTAATAACAACAAAAGGTCCGAAGATACTGAGTATATCCCGCTCTCCAAACAGTGCGCCGCTTCTCTTTTGTCTGTTTGGGGACTGCTAACAAGGGCTATCCCCGCGGATTGGAGCCGAGCAGCCCGGAGACCAGCCTTCCGGACAGAGTCTGTGGGGGGGTTCCCTTCTACCTTTCCTTCTAGAGATACTACCACTATTCTTATTAACAACAAATTCGTAGAGAGAAGGAAAATACACACACTTTGGGGAGGGGCAATAACACCAGAAGAAGAGCAGCAGAGTTGTCCTTAAAGTCCACTCTTTTGCTATTGTGACAAGAGATTGCGGGGGCTTTCCCAAGAGGGGCTGCTCTGTTCTCTGTGCGCACTGGCATCTGCTTTGGGGGCATAAGCATACGCTCTTTCTGCCCGGATTTCATTCCCCTATGCCGTCTGTCTGTGTATCTGGGCGTGAGATCTCCGTGGCACCGTTGTTGTCTTTCTAGTAGTGCTTCTAGTATTAGTAGTATTAGTGCTGTAGTGGTAGATGGGTCGGGGATATGCGCCAAGTAGACACAGATCAAGAAGTCATTTTTGGTGTCTGGAGAAGCTATTTTTCACCTAGAAAACAATGCATTATTATCTGTTGGTTGTCATGTTGCATATATTCGTATATCTATCTATCAATATGTTTCTATATATATGCTCTTTTTGATTCACATATATATATACGTTGTTATTCTTTTTTTTTTTTCTTCTGTTTCTTTTATATATATAAACATTAGATCTTATTTATTCTTTTCTATTTTATATTTTATAGATCTCACACCAAATTATTATTATATTCTTTATCCCCCCGTGTGCTTAATGTCGTCGCTATCAATTAATTATAATGCTCCAAGAGCTTTCGAAGTCATAAATAAAGATAATAAAAAACCAGTACTCTTATTACCTCATTTAATGGCTTATCCAACATTAACTAATTCCGATATTATTAATAATTCTTCTTCTTCTAATAACGATAAATTTTCATTTCAATTTAAAGATATCAACACTAATAATAATTCATATTCTTATATTCCAACACCAATTTCAACTCCGTTGAATAATTCAAAATTTATTAATAATAATAATTATAATAATTTTAATAAAAAGACTTTCAGAAGAAAATCTGATATTATATCTCCTTCCTCGTCACGTGTTCACACTCCTCCGATCACTATACCTACATCACCCGAATTATCACCATCACCATCAAATAACACTAACAGTGCTACAGCATCTAAAAGACAAAGGATTGGTCCTTCTTGTGATACTTGTAGACTTAAAAAGACTAAATGTAATGCAAAAATTGAAATTATTTTATTTGATACAGATTTTTTAAATAAATCTTCAAAATTAAATAATGTTTTGAATTCAAATTTATTACATTATCAATTAAATTTAAATGATATTAATAATTTAATTAATTATTTTTCATCAATTGAAAATAATAACACCACTAACATAATATTAATTGAAAAATTAAATAATTTAAAGGAAAATGAAAAATTAATTAAACATTTAGATAAATTAATTTTATTTACACCTTGTTCATCATGTGTTAAAAGAAATTTAAATATTAATTGTATTTGCAATTTTTCAAAAGGTTTTACTAGATCTGATATTAACGCTTTTAAAAAAATGTTAAAAAAATCAATTAATAAAAAATCAATTTATCAATTAGATATTAATGATTATAATTTAACTTCCATATAACATTTTCATTCATTAGCATTATTTTACATTATATTCTTCTCTATATTTGTATTCTTTAGTTTAATTTAACATATTCATCATCCACTAATATTTTTATTCACTTATTTATTTGTGACGCAGAATGCGCTATCGCGTCAGTATCAGCGGCAAACACAAAATAATATATATATATAAATATTTTTTTGTAAGATATATATACATAATTATAATAATATTAACAGTACCCTAAGCAAATATTCCTAAGAAAATGGTATCATCATTTTTCTCTTCTTCAAATATATTACAAAATATTCCATTGAATAATATACAAAATAATAATAATACAAATAATAATACAAATTTTGATATTTCAAATAATCAACAACAATTTAAAACTAGAATCTTCTCAAATGAAACCAATAGTATTATAAGTAGTGCTGCATCTACCTTAAATTTTACTTTAAAGAAAAAATTTATTAATAATTCACATCATTCATCTTCTTCTATTTCTTATACTATCTCCTCAGATGATAATGAAATTTTTAATTTAAACAATACTAATAATAACAATGACAACAAACAAGTACAAATTACTAGTGAAAAATCAACGGCTTTGTTTATTAAAGGTTTGAATAAGGATATTACTGAAATTGATATTAATAATTTCTTCTCAAAAAATTACCCAAATACTTTTATATCTTCCAAAATTTGTAGAGATTTTAAAACTAAAAATTCTTTAGGTTTTGGTTATCTTAATTTTAATGATGATTCAGAAATCGATGCTATTATTGAAGAATTAAATTATAAAAAATTCTTTAATAATGAAATTTTTATTATGAAATCAATTAGAGATCCAATTTTAAGAAAAAAATTTGGTACAAATGTATTCATTTCAAATTTACCTACTAATAATAAAAATTTTAATACTAGATTTTTTTATGATTCATTTAAATCTTTTGGTAATATTATTTCTTGTAAAATTAATTTTAGTAAAAAATTCGGTTTTATTTATTTTAAAGAATATATTGATGCAATCGATTTTATTAAAAAAAAAAATAATACAAAATATTTAGATTCTTTCATTTATTGTAATATCCATTCTAATGAAAATAAAGATGATTTAACTAAACAAGAAATTCCAATTGATTCAAATATTCAAACCACTACAACTGTAACTACAGAATTGAATGATGTTAACAATACTAATATTAAAAATATAATTAAAATTTTAAATTTACCCACAAATATTGAAAAATCTGATATTATTAAAATTTTACCTAAAATAAACGATAATAATAAATTTTTCATTTTTTCAAAACCATTGACAACAAAAACAAATAATAATACTAGAAAAACTTTTTTCATTAAATGTAGAAGTGAGGAACAAGCTATTGTTATTAAAAAAATATTTGAAAAATCAAAATTATTTAATCCAAAATTAACTATTAAATTAATCTCTTTTAAAGATAATGATGACGATGATGAAAATGACATTGAGTCTACTAACTTAATTGGACAAATTAAAAATTCTTCTTCTTCTACTACTACAAAACCAAAAAAAATTTCGAACAATAATAATAAACCAAAAAAGAGAAAACAACAAAAGAAGTCTAAAAATAAACCACAAAATCATTGTAAAGTTTATTTACAAAATTTAAGTGTTGTATGTAATGAAGAATTCTTAAAATATTTAACTATTCAAGAACATATTTTAACTGAAAAAATATCAATTACTTCTTTTATTAAAGATCCATTAACTTATTTTGGTTTTATTATTTGTAAAAATAAAAAAAATGCTTCAAAATTATTTAATTTTTTAAATAATAGATTAATTGGTGGTAGTGTTATTAATACTAGTTGGCAAAATTATGAACCATTAGATTCAATTAAAATAAATTGTAAAGAAAAAACTATTAATACTTTAGAGAAAGATAATAATTATCTTCAAACACAAAATAATAATAATCCACAATATTATCCTCAACCACAATTTAATGAACAATATGGTTTACAACAACAAGAATATAAACAATATTACTTACAACCTTCTTATAAACAAATTCAATATAAGACAAGAAAACATACCATTAATACTTTAAAGAATCATATTAAAGAAAAAATTAATTTTTTACAATTTCCTTATGCTACTAGAGAAAATAATTTATATCAAATTTCAGAATTTATCTTTGACGTTTATTGGTATAATAATGATATTAATATTTTAATCTTTTTAGATACTTTAAAAAAAAATTTCCAAAATAGAAAACTTTTTATTAGTCAAATTGAACAGGCAGCAACAATTCTAGGTTACAGTAGAAATTAAATTACCAATCATTTCTTACTATTTTTTGTTTTTGTTTAATATTAAAAATATAATTAATTAATATAATTAAGAATTTATACATATATATATATAGAGATAGTTATATATATAAACAAATATATATATACACTAAATGAACCAGCTAAAAAAATATATAAGTAAACAGGAAAAATATAGAACAAACCAACCTCAAGAAAAAGTAATGAATTAAATTTGGTGCATTAAAAAGTAAAAATATTACAATATATGGTCATCTTTTATCTCAATCTTGGATATTAATAGCTTAGTACAAAATGCATTCCTCAAATATATATATATTTATTATTATTATTATTATTATTATTTTTTATTTTATATCTCATTTTTTTTTTTCATTCATTAATAAAATATATCATTTTTATATTTTAATTTGTCTCTTTTTTGTTCATTAAACTAATTCAACATAGTTTGCAGGGAAAATACCTTCTAAACCATTAACTCTACCGGTCCACCAATCATTTTGTGAATCTGATTTCTTTATAATAGTAATAACATCACCTTTTCTAAAAGATAAATCACCTCTTTCTTCACCTTGGAATGAATATAATGCAACAGCTTTTGGTCCAGCTGTAGAAGCATCATCTCTAACTCTAACACCTGTTGTACGGGTTGGTCCTGGTGATGTTGGATTAGCTACTGCCGATGGTGAAGTAACAGCTGGTTGTCTATCATAGGAACCACCAGATGAATATCTTTGATTTGATCCACTTGCAGATCTACCATAGTCATTACCACCACCATATGGATCTCTATTATCCCTAGAACTTTTTTGATCATCATAATAACCTCTGGCACCACCTGAAGCGCCACGAGTATCATAGTCATCGCCATAACTACTTTGACGTTTATCACGAGGAGAATCTGCATTATAACGTCTGTCATCATCATATCTACCACTACCTCTACGAGAACGGTCATCATAACCATCATCTAGATATCTACTTGAGCGTCCAGGACTACGTTCATCACGTCTACCATAGTCATCACGTCTGTCATAGTCGTCACGTCTACTACTACCATAGTCATCACGTCTGTCACCATAATCATCATAATCATCACGTCTACCACCACCATAATCACTACGTCTATCATCATCATAACCATATTCATCACTATTTGTACTACGGTAACTTCTTGAATCATCAGTATTACCTCTCCATCTAGATGAATTTGTATTTGGTCTTGTAGAAGAGACATCTGTATCAGCAAATGAATCTGGGATATCATCATAGAAATCTGTTGAATGTTGTTCACCATAATAATCATCATATGAATTTTGATAATTGAAAGCTCTAGATTCTAAAACTCTAAATAATGTATCACAAGCTGGTGGTGGTCTAACTCTACCACTTAAAATTTGTTTAGCTGTACATTCTCTACCATAAAATTTAGAATTAGCATCCCTTCTTTCAACGATAACTGAACCTTCAACGGAAACACCAGCAAATAAACCTTTACTCTTAGAATAAGCAAAGACAGAAGCAACACCACCTGCTGATGCAGAACCTGCAGCTTCTGCATTTCTACCCAATGGACCAGCTGATACAGAAATATTACCACCTAAAGTGATAGAACCCATTTCTGAGAAAGATTTAACTGCATTTGCAGAATTTAAGATAAAGACGAAATCTGTTAATTCAACACCAACTAAACCACCTGCACCGGCACCAGCCATGGAAATACCAGATGGAGCAGACCAAGTACCATCACGTAATCTAGCAACAATAACACCAGAACCTGCTCTACCGGAGAATAAGAAACCGGCTTTTAAAACAGTAATAATGGCTAAACCTTTTGCTCTTTTTAAAACATCAGGAGGGATAACTTGATCTGCACCAAACATTTGGTTTGGTTTAACAAAACTTCTTAGAATATTTGCAGCCTTTCTATTTTAATAATAATAAGTTAAAAAACATAAAATCAATTGGACAAAAAAAAACACGTAGATCATTTTATTCAATTGAATATATATATTAATTATTGTTAGTAAAAAATTAATTCAAATAAAAATAAAACTTTTTTTGAAAGATCAACAGAGTATTACAATATTAATGATTTTCATAAAATAAATTATCAATATAATCCCTTTTTTTTTATAGCAATTGAATAAAAAACCTTATTTTATTTAAAATAAGGATAAACTCACACTAAATTAAACTAAATATCACCTTTCATATATGACAATTGTATCAACGTATAATTTATCATTGAATCAATATTTTAATAGAAAATCAAATTGTGTACTCAATCGGACATAAAAACATACTTAGACTCATTTTTCAAACTTCTTGGCACAGGATTATTCAAACCCATTTTGTATTAATTGTTTTTTATTGTTTAAATATATATATATTTATTTCTTGTGAAATATTTCAATGGATACTGTCTATTAGTTAACAATCAGTAAAAAAAAAGTTCAATTGACTTCTTATAACAATCGGACAATATGCTCTAATCAATTGTTAACAGGATACTTATTAATTGACTTGGCTACTTGCTCCAAAACCCACAATTCAGATGAATTATTCTAAATCTTTAATAATACACTACTTCTCTGAAATATCGTGAAACCAGTTCTCATCACAGGAAGTGACGTATTGGCTTGGGGGGAGAACAAAAGAGAGGCAAAATCAATCCCTTGAACACCGGGTAACAAGAATTCAGCTGCTATGTTCCCACTGCCAAAAAAAGGGGGCGTTTGAATCACCTGATTAAACCACGTGATTTTGACACATGACAGTAATAATATCAGTTATATGTATATATCAGTAAGTAAGTAATCTATGGTATTAATGAATGATATTATTTAAAGTTGCTTAAATATATGTATGTATGTAATGTGGAGTGCTTCTCAGTTGACAATGTCCTTTTCTAAGGCATCCAATTGCTTCTTGACAGCAGACTTGGCGGTACCACCAGTGGCATCTCTTCTTTCAACACTTTGTTCAAAGTTGAAGACATCGTATAGATCAGCTTCGAATCTTTCGTCGATTTTTTGGAATTGTTCTAATGTTAGTTTGTCAATACCGGAAAGGTTTAATCTTTCAGCAGTAGCAACACATTCACCAGAGATATGATGAGTTTCTCTGAATGGAACACCCTTTCTGACTAAATAATCAGCGAGATCGGTAGCTAACATATCCATAGTCAATGCATTTGCCATTTTCTCCTTTTGGGTTGATAATGTAGAGATGACACCAGTAGCTATTAGAATAGAATGTTCAACAGTAGTTAAACAATCAAATAATGGTTCTTTATCTTCTTGCATATCTTTATCATATGTGGATGGAATACCCTTTAAACTCATTAAGAAACCACTTAATTGACCAAAAACTCTACCAGATTTACCTCTTAATAATTCTAATGAATCGGCATTCTTCTTTTGTGGCATTAATGATGAACCAGTTGAATAAGCATCACTTAATTTAATAAAACCAAATTCAGCTGTTGAATAAATAATTAAATCTTCAGAGAATCTAGAAATATGATTCATAAATAATGTTGCCCAAAACATAATTTCAACAATAAAATCTCTATCAGATACAGCAACTAATGAATTACCAATAACACTGTTAAAACCAAGATTTTCAGATAAATATTCTCTATCAATACCATATGGATGACCAGCTAATGCACCTGCACCTAATGGAGATTTATTTAATCTTTCAAGGACTTGTTTTAATCTTTTGTAATCTTCAGTAAAATATGTAGCATAAGAACTTAACCAATGTGACCATCTAATTGGTTGAGCTCTTTGTAAATGAGTATAACCTGGCATTAAAATATCAATTTCAGATCTAGCTCTTTTGATCATAACTTCAACTAATTGAATCATTGAAGGTAATAATTTTTCAAGAAGGATATCACGACAGTAAATTCTTAAATCAGTAACACATTGATCATTTCTAGATCTACCAGTATGAACTTTACCTGCAATATGAGTACCAATTATTTCACCTAATCTTCTTTCATTAGCTGTATGGATATCTTCATCATTTGGATGACGAACAAAGGTACCTTCATCCCATTCAACTTTAATTTGAGCTAAACCAACGTGAATCTTTTTCAATTCATCTGTAGTTAAAAGACCTAATTTTTGAAGACCTTCTGTGTATACTTTAGTACCTTCTAAATCGGCTTTATACATTTTGTAATCATATGGTAAAGAAGCATTGTATAAATGCATTAAAGGGTCAGTTTCACCAGTAAATCTACCACCCCATAACTTTTGAGTACTACCATTTCCTGACATTTCTTTAAATTCTGTATTTATTTATATTTTTGCTTATTGTTGCGCAATGAATTGCTTGTTCTATTAGTGATACTCTTATTATAAAATGAATACATATCGAAAGCAAGATAATATGAATTAAGAATGTTAGCCATTCAATTTATATATGATTTTTTAAAGATTTTTACAACTGCTCTTTTTTCATCAATCTAAGATTATCGACTAATTTCGTTATTACTCATAGCTTATGACGCATCGGTCTTTTAAGAGTCATAAAAAGCTGCATAATCAAAATGAAATCTCGAAGATGAGTCAAGCGTTACTGGGAAAAAAGAGAGAAGAAGAAGAGCAATATTACACATTCTGCAGAGATTTGTGTGAGGAATGCAGGAAGATGCTTTTTCCAATTACAATGCCCATAACAAAATTGATAGACTCAGAGATGTCAATTGACAAATATAAATAGTAGATTGTTTCGTGTAATAATTAGTTATGAAATATATATATATATCTATTTATATAAGTATATATCTAATAATCGTAAATATAACAGAAGGATACGCATTCTATTAAGAGGAGGGTTGCTCTATGGCTTACATCTACCAGAGAAACGAGGGTATAGAGAACATTCTCTGACAGTGTATCTGTTACATAACCAAGCTAAAATACGCTCGGTACCGATACCGTAACCACCGTGTGGGACAGTACCGTATTTTCTTTGGTCAAGGAACCAGTAGTATGGTTCGGTGTTGATACCTTCACGTTTGAAACCAGCTAATAATTCATCATAATCTTGAATTCTCATAGAACCACCAGTAATTTCACCAACAGTTGGCATTAAGACATCAACAGATTCAGTGACACGAGGATCATCTTTACATTTTTGCATGTAGAAAGATTTGATAGCGACTGGGAATCTGGTTAAAAAGATTGGAACACCAATTGTGTCGGTCATCTTTCTTTCAGCGGCTTCAGCAATATCATCACCGAATTTGAATTCTTCGTCATCTTCATTCTTAATACCATGTTCGTTTAACCACTTAATAGCGTCTTGGTATTCCAATCTCATGAATGGACCCTTTGGAGCAACGAAATCTGGGTTCAATTGTTTAACTAATGGACCAGCAACTGGATCTTCCAAAGTGTATTTGACACTGTTGACGATAACTCTTTCTAAATGTTCTAATAATTCATCAAAGGTTAGGAAAGCCAATTCACTTTCAATATGTGTGTATTCAGATAAATGTCTTCTAGTGTGAGATTTTTCAGCACGGAAAGATTCTTGAATAGTGTAAACATCACCGACAGATGGTAAACAAGTTTCTAAATATAATTGAGAACTTTGAGTTAGGTAAGCTTCTTCACCATAATAATCTAATTTGAATAAAGTAGAACCACCTTCAACTTGAGTTTGGACCATACATGGTGGAGTAACTTCTAATAATCTTTCTTCAGCAAAGACACGTCTAATGGCCTTTAAGAAAGCATGACGAACCTTAATAACAGCTGATAAAGTTTCACCTCTGATAGTTAAATGACGTTGATCTAATAATAAAGATGGGTCAGCACCTTCAGCGATCTTGTTGGTGAAAGCATCATCACCAGATGGAGCTAGACCTATAACTTCGTAGTAATCGACGTCTAATTCGACACCACCTGGAGCAGATTTACCTTCTGGAACCTTAACAATGGAACCATATAAAGTGACACTGGATTCGATAGTTAAATCAGCAGTTTGTTGAGCTAAGGATAAATCACCAGATAAGACACATTGTAAATAACCATAACCATCTCTTAAAACAATGAATGTGACTTTCTTGTTGTTACGTAATCTATGAATCCAACCAGATACTTTAACTCTCTTACCGACTTGTTCGTATGATTGATCGATCTTAACTTTAACTGGCTTTGGTAAAGATTTATCTTCGACAATCTTGATGCTTAAAGCAGCCATTTGCTTGGCAGCAGAATCAGCAGCTTGTTGTTGTTTTTTCAATTCTTGTTCTTTTTGTTTTAAAGCTTTCTTCTTTAAACCGTCAGAACCTTTACGAGCCTTCTTTAAAGCAGAGGCAGAGATTTCTTGATATTCATTTTCTTCAGCTTTGAAGACAAATAACTTTGGTTCAGCGGCATCTTCACCATTGGCTTGGATGTTAGAGTATAAAGCAAAAGCTGGGGTTTTAAATGGTTTTTCTTGAGAACCAACTTGAGTTAGTTCATCAATACCAGTGGTATCGTTAATATATAGAGACATCTTTTTAACGGCGGATACTGATATCAAAAATCAATCAAAAAAGATAATATTTAAAAAGACAATGTCAATTGTTAAATAATGAAAAAAGTTGAATCATTCCAGCAAGATTAAATATCGATTATAATTTCACGTTTTTTTTCAAATTTAATGTTTGAATGTAAAATTCCAAACAAACCTTTCGAGACCTCATCGCATATGCCGGATATGGAGCAACATCACTCAATACGAGCACACAGAGTGAGTCACTAATCGAATGTATGACAATGCTAATAGATAAAACTTTAGATTGATTAGTTTCACCAAATGAATTAAACAGAACAATATAGCTTCAATACTCTTCTTCAATACTTTTCATTGTATCTGGGAGAGTTAGAGGTTATTCCTGAAGGAGCAGAACTTGTGCCGAGTCAAGACAATGAACAAACTACAAACAATGCTTGCAATTGGCACAGAATATCTCTCTCTCAGAAGAATGACTACATCATTGTTAACAACCGAAGTATGGGAAAGATGAGTAATATTTGGACAATTCTTTTTATCAAGAATACAAAAAACTGGATCCTTTGATCATATTGTTATATCTTTTGGCAACTGACTAGTGCCTTTATTCATTCGTAACTACAAATTGTGTAGCTTTATTTTTCTTGCTATTGGTTTTAACTAATTGTTTTATTTAATGTCATCGCATACTGCCTTGGAAATATTCTCATATTCTGATATGTTTCTCGGCGGCAAGAAACTTTAAATATACTCTCCAGACGGATGGAAATAGATATATTGAATGCACAACAAGTTTTATAAAGGTTTAATAGTAAAGACATAACTTTATACTTAAATAATACCTATCTTGATATGATTATATTTACAAGTATCTTTTTGATTAATTAATACAATGCTGTATATAATTATTGTTGGCCTACTTCTTTTTCTAGATATTCGTTAAACCACTTTACATTATCCCAGTATATATGGTGGCCTGCATTTGGAACAAGATGGAGGTCACTATTTGGTCCAATTTTATTATTTAGTTTTTTTCCACCTTCTACATCCATCCAATCATGCTCACCATATAGCCACCTCCATTGGATTTTATCCTTATTTGGACTCTTTAAAAGCTCTTTCTCTAGTGGAAATTTTCCATCTCCACCAGGGTGTAAGAAAAATGGTAAAGCATATTCTCCAGAACCTCGTTGTGCAAATATACTATATATATATCTATGCATTTCTTCATTATTAAACCTTCTATATGACCACCCACTCACTATTTTACTTCCAAATGGGCCGGCACCCCGTACTAATGAAAAAGGTGAACAATTACGGTTCCAAAGATATTTAAACCATGAAGGTATTGGCTTTTTTCTCACTTTCGATAGTTTATTAGATGTAACAGCTGCGGGTGAACACATTATTATTTTGTGGGCCAATGGTGTATTTGAATTCAGTAATAAATTACCCATTATATAAGCGCCCATTGAATGCGCACAAATAATATTTTGTTCTGGATCCTCTAGTAGTCTACGATGCTCAAACCAACGGTAAATACGTTTATGAAACCATTCTAGACTCTCGACGCTTGAATTAGAAGCAATATTAAGTGGAAATTTTGGCCGACTTGAATGACCAAAGCCAGGTAAGTCAATTGCATGCAATTCACAATCATTTAAATCTAGGGCTTTTAAAGTTGGTAAATAAAACCCAAGTCCAGCACCATATCCATGAATTAGTATAATATGTTTTCTATTTTTCTTCTTAAAAGTGTTTTTCGGTTTTACATTAAACTCATTAATCCATTCTTTATTATCTTCGGTAACAATTGTTCTAATAAGTTTAGCTTCCTTCTCAACGGTTGGTATCGGGTAAAAAGGTAATGTCGCAAGTAATTGCTCCTGAAAAGGGTCTTTATTGTTCTTGAAATCCTTGTAGTCTAGAAAAGATTCCTTCCAACCTCTCGGGAAGATATATGGAAGCCTGGTAATAATTTGAGCCAGTGGAAGAGCTGTAGGTGCAGTGGAGTGTGATAGATATGTCATTAAGATAATACAGGTCACTTATTGGTAACTATTGGTGTAATCCCAATCGCCGATTCTTCTTTATACAATTGCTTCCATTGTAGATCATTATCACCGTTATTTTTTTAATTGTTGTGTTCAATTGAACTCCGAAACATAGACTCTTCTCCAATGTGTGGGTGAGACGGCTGTTTCAAAGCTGGAAGGGCATCGCATTTAAGAACCTTGTTTTAAAAAAAAACTATTTATAAATACAATTATTAAAGTATGTACTCTTCTCAATGATATTGCAATGGTTCTTTGAGGTAATTGTATTTTAATTTAAAAATTAGATTTCGTTATCATTTTTCAAAGGGTCCCTTTCTTACCATTATTATCTTAATATTGAAAATTAAATTATCTCAAAGAAAAAGATACAACCTTTTCTGTAGTGAGATACCTAAGAAAAGAGGAATTTAGGTTTAATAGATATTTAAAGCTGAAATGTATAAAATCAACATCATCTAATGAAAATGTAGAAAATACAGCCATATATTCCAAAAGTTAGATATATCCTTATTACGAATGGTTATTTATTTTTCTACTAAAAGATTGAGTATTTTATTGAAAAAATGATTCATTTCGAGTAAACTTCTTATTAGTAGCAATACATGTCATAAATATTTACAAAATGCATAATGCAAGTGTTATTTACAGATATGTAAGTCATTTGAAACTACGTTCATATTATAGAATGGCCTCCTTTTGCATTAACCACCATTCAAGAAAACTTTTATCAATTAATGAAGGTAAATTACAATCTTTGATGATACCTTTTTGAACAGTAATTTTTAGATTATCAATATCTCTTGATAATACAAATTGTGGACCAGTATTGAATATCCAATTCTTATCAGTTAACTTGGCATAAGTTTCTTTTACATTATTATCAAAACTTAAAATATCTTGTTCATCCAATTCAATGGCATCAGCTCCCCAACTATCAATAAAGCCTTTAGAAATTAGCTGAGTAACAAACTGCATATTTTGCAATGAACTTGGTAAATTAGATATATTACTTCTAACAGAATCAACACTTCCTCCCAGCCATGATATAGATGAATTGGTTTCGGCATCATCTCTACGTAAGACTTTCCTAAAATCATCCAAATTTGAATTTACAAGAAGAGTTCCATGATGGCATACCCAGCCTCTAGATATACGAAATGCACTACCACCCACTTTTGCTCCTTTATAAAATATATCACCCCGATTAGTGACATTTAAGTCATTACATTTATGGAAATTGGTTAACCATTCAATAATTTTAGATGGGAAGAGTTTTCGTGAAAAGGAATGAACAGGTGTGAAAAATGCATAATTAAGATTTCCAAGATCATGTCCAACAGTACCACCTCCACTTAATCTACGTACTAGACTAAATTCTGAAAATTCTGACTGTGGATCTAAAATCAGAGGTAAATTTATCTCTCGGAAGGGTATTTGGTTGCGGCCAAATACAATACAGGGTTTATTAACATAAAGGTACAATACCGGTCTCTTAAGTTGTAAAAGTGTAGGTTCTAACGAAAGATTATGAAATGGAGAGTATGAACTGCTGTTAATGACTAATGCGCCTTTGGATTGTAGCAATACTGAAAGAGACTTGTGTGGTGACCATTTTACCAGGGAAACCCTCATTAATGCATTGAAAAGTTGCTTTCCTGTCTGCCAGTTCTAACAGTTGATATTTTCAATTGTGGTTCTACAGTTATTATATATATCCTTCATACCTCAAGTTGCCTTTGTTCTATCATCGAATGTATTATTAAATAATGTAATATCTTGCTTGATACACATAGTGCAGATGCTTTGTTACTCCTTTACTAGATCTCGGCCGAGAAATTGTGCGAAACTCTGAGCGGTTATTATTTCCATCAATATACAAGTTTTACTAATACGAAGATAGGATCAACTCATAGAAAACTAAAAAATAGTGGATACGATGGGAATATAAAAATGTTTTAGTGCAAGGTTGTTTTAATGGTTATTAATGATAGTTAAGAGTGCCATTTGAAGCACTTTTGGTAAATGTTTTTTTGAAAAGAATTTAGAAGCTTGAACAAATTTTTGGCTTTAGTAAAATCAGAATATCTTTCATTTGTTAATAATGGAAAAATATTTTTTTTAATAGAGAATGAATTGTAAGTGCAATAACGTATTTATATCCCTAATTTTTCAACATCCCAATAGAGGAATGGAGGAAATATATTAATCCCTTTTAGGATCTTCTGCAACTTGGGATTCTTATTGGACAAAAAAATTAACTCATCGTGCAGTTATTTCAATATTTTTCTAAATTTTAGTTTTTGTTGTTTTTCATTACTTTTTATTATCCAAATTATTTAGAGAAGATCACATAGAAGAAGAAAAATTACTTGCAGAGGTTTACACAACGGGACAAATTTCAACTTTGAAACGATATCCCTTTATAATTTAAGAAAAATTAATCTCAAATTAAACTTGTTGGATATATTTCTTATTTCAATTAAATAATTGTCAAAAAAGCTAAACTTTTTCCCAATACTTCTTGATCTGAAATGGCAAACAATAAGAAAATAACAAAACAACTTCGCATTTGATATGTAGAGATTTTAAAATGAAATAAACTAAGGTTATCGTGTTTAAACATCTTTGAAATAAAATAACTTGCATGACAGGTATTAGAACAAATAGTGCAGTCCCGCTATCCTTGACTTTAATGTCATCTTATACACTAAAAAAACAGGTCATTTTCTAAGACCCAGAGAGAAAGATAAACGAAATAAGTACCTCAACGTTACAACTGTTATTCAAACGTTTTTAACAAAGGTATCTTTTTTTAGAAAATGTGGATACCAATTCATTACTAATTTCAACAATAGAATAGTATAATGTGTTGTTAAATTAAAAAAAAAAATTAACAATCTCATATATTTTACCTAAAAGACTGATTAATTTTCTCTTGTAAAAATTAGTTTATTGTGACTAATCTTGCCAGCTCCTTTTCAATCATTTTTTGAATAATAAGTTGTTTCTTTAATGTAGACTCGCCGTCTATATTTGTATGTTATTACTGACACTCGCTTATATTTGAGAATACTTCAAATCGGAGTTTTTCAAACTAAAGAAGCTCACACAAATAAAGACAAAATCGTTGAAAAAAGTAGTATAATGCATCGTTTATATAGATATTTAATCAATCTCTTTACCTGAATTACAAACGAGTAAAAAAATCACACATCCTCTATGAGTACTATTATAGTTAAGCCAGATTATGAACGCTCTGGTATGCTTTATGAAGAAAGAAAGCGTCTTCTGAAAGAACTTGTATATAATCTGGACAGTGGATTCGATGTAGGGCTTGAGCTTTTCTGCAGTCCCGAATCTTTTATGTTGAGATTATGTAAGGAATTGACAACAATGAAAGTATATGTACCATTAGATTCTTTGATGGGAGAGGGTCTAGAACGGTTCGAATTGTTAAGTGAACGAAAATTAGTTATTAATCTATGGAGCTTTCTACAGGAAGCTGTACAAATAAAATCCGAAAAGCTGTTAGATTGCTATTGGAAAAATGATGCTGATATTAATATTAATAAAGAATGTTTAATTGTGGAATGGTTCACTATTTTTCGTGACTTTCGTGTATTCCTATCTGATTTGGAGCCAATACTAGATTATCTTAAAGATTCATATCCTCAGTATCTAAAAGAAATACCATATGACTTTTCTTTGATTGATTACTTTGAAAAACAATTTATTACTCTTGTTCTTGGGAAATTTGATAAGGATGCTGAAGATTTCGTTTTCAGGTTCTGGTGTGCTTTTTGGGCGTTGCCTGTATCATATATGCCACTCAATGCGAAGACTTCTAATTTGATTTATCTATTGAATAAATTAAAGGTGCAAATCCCTAAAACTGAAAATACTGTTAAAGATATTGTCCTCGCTGGTGTAGAAATATTAGCAGTAACTAAATTTAGTCAGAACGTTGGATTAGATTATAATATTGATGTTATTACATATTGCAGAAAAAATGCATATCTTTCTTCTGTAATATCCCGTAAATTCATTGAAGAAAGTAATGAGATTCTACTACAAAATACTATTATGAGTGCTGAGAATATTAAAAAGATAATTGAGGTAGCAGTCCCTAAGTTAAATGAAAACAACCCAATTCTTAGAAAAAAGAAAATTATGTATCCTTTATTTGCATGTATTCATGATATACGTCTTGCATTTAATAGTAGGTCTAAAAATGGTGATCTCGAAAATATAATGGAAAAAATACTTACTGATATATTTAAAGAAAAAAATCAGAATTTGCAAGATGTTCCCAATTTTCTAGAGTTTTTGAAATATATGTATTGGCTCAACGTTATTATACAGCAAATGAAAATAAGTTCAAAATTGTTAATGGATACTGTTACAAAGGTATTAGCTTCTAAAGCGAGACTCTATGACTTAATAATTAAATTACTTGAATATCATTATAAATGTTGTACAGACCCTGTTGAATCAATATCACCAATCGAATCAATCACTGCGATGCATACATTCCCTATTATTCTTAAGTCTCTTCCATTAGATGCGATATGGCTGAAGATGTTTGCAAGTTCTATATTTAGAAAGGCTGTAATTGATGATCCTCATAAAGTTCAAAACTATTTATATAGTAAACCCTTGGAAGATTTATCTATCGTAATCAAATCAAAATATTCGAGTTACCAAGAATGTAATGGCTTAGTTGAAATTATTAACGCCATTAAGAATGCCAATATATTTGCATTTAAATTTATTGGTTACACTGCTGATTTGACTGACAAAATTATTTCACCTTTATTTCTTGAAAGATCTAAAATACCGTCTAATTTATGTTTATTAAATGATGAAGAACCTAATCTCCCATTCACTGTCAAAAATATGCTAAATACTGCTGAGAATAATTTTTTAGCTAGCACAGGTAAACCAGAAGCACCAATCTCTATTAAACAAGCATATAATCTGCATAGTTGTGAAGTTACCTCTCCATTTTTAATTGATGGCAAATACTTGACACTTCAAATGAATCTTTACCAAACGTGTGTATTAATATCGTTTAATGAATCTAATGAGCATACTTTAAAATCTATTGTAGACCATACGAATTTATCAATCAAAAATGTTAAGATTGTTTTGACATCTTTTATTAAGAGTGGCTTAATAACTCAAAAAGATAAAAGGTTTGTTTTAAATAAGACCTTTCAACCAGATTCCAATAAAATAAAAAATGGTAAATTAAGGATTACATTAGGTCCTAACAAAGTAATTAAAAAAAGAGCAGCAAGCCCAATGGAATCTAGAGAGGGTAATAAAATGTGGTGGCAAAATGAACTTTCAAAAGCTTGCATTATCAGAAAGCTTAAAGCAGAAAATGCATCAATTGATATGCATTCTTTATTCGAAAAAGTTACTCAAGAATTAGGCGGTCTCAGTATAGGTGAATTTAAAGATACCTTAGATAAAATGGTTCAAGATAAATTCATTGTAAAGACTGATAATAATTATTCTTACTTTTAAGGACCTCGTATTTATTACACAGCTGTGAGATAACTGGCATTAATGTTAAAATTTCACATTTTATAAATTGTAATTTGTTAAGCTTAATGTCTTGTAATATATATATATTTATTTATGTATGTATATATTATAGTATAGTATATTAGAATATGAAAATTATATTTTTACGATCCTGTAAAGGCCTGGTCAGTAGCAGAAATAATAATATCTAAAATCTGTCTCTGAAAGCTAGCCCTTTCTTTTGAATCTTGTTTAGATGATGGGATTAAAATGCTTGCCCATGCTTGACAAATTTTTTCCTTCCTTAGTTTAGCGTCTTTAGAATTTGTTATCAAGTATTTAAAGAAGAACAATAATTCACGTAAAGTCCAATATTGAATATCAGGTAAAGTATATAGGATGTTATGCATGTAATCAACTTTTGTCTTATCTGATGAAATTTCAATACAAATGAGAAATTCTTCTTCAAGAGGTACAGGTAAAAGTGTTCTAGGTAAAAAGAAGAAAAATGCTTTTAAAAGATGAGCAATCCGTTTGATATAATCATCTGTTGGATGAGTATCTTTTACTAATATTGTCTCTAGATTTTTTGGATCTCTGTTAATTTTTGTAATTAAATCATCTATACTGCTCATATCAAATTCTCCATCATCTTTATCATACCAATTAGTATTATTTTTCCCTATTACTTTGATATATTCTATTACTTTGGTAATAAATATTGGAACGTTATCTGTACTTCGTTCTGCTAAATCTTCTAAAGTTGAGCCAAAGGTGTAAACATTTGAAATAGAAGTAGATTCTGAGCTTGAATTGTCAGCAGAATTTTGGTTCGTATCATCTAGTGTTGCTAAATTATCCAATTTTTTATTGTCAGTATCGTTAATGGGTTCTGATTGAGTTTTTGAAGCTGGTGAAGAATTTGCATCTAGTGGCTTAGATTGAATATTAGCATCATCATCTACCTTCATTGATGTACTATTTATTAGGTTTGGGAAAGACTCATTGGATTTTAATAGTTTAGTGCTTTTATCTAATTCAGATGATTTTGAATTTTCTCCCTCTTTAGGGGCATCAAGGATCTTTGAGTCTGATTTTGATTTTGATAAATTTATAGGCCTAGTCAATGGTACTTGAGGTATTTGCTTTGGAATTGTTTCAGGTTTCGATTTATCACTATTTGTAGTAGTAGTACTAGTGGATTTTTCCATTTTGTTTAATGAAGTAGCAGATTCCGATTTCAATTTTATCTTCGTAGAATTTGCTTTTGTTGTAGAGATATTAGTAGTACTATTATTCTTTGGTTTAATCTTTGAGATTGCCTTTGATTGTTGTTCAAGATTCTTACTTGATTTTTTTTTACTGACTGTTTTTTTTTCTTCATGGAATTCTAATTCAATTGGAATAATATTTGGATCAGTCAATAGTTGTTTTTCCAGTTTTGGAGTATATTGATTTAAGTAGTGATACAAATCTTTTTCAAAATCTATCGAATTTGCTAAAGATTTCATTGAAGATTCTATTTGTTCTGGTTCTCCTTCTTCGTTATTTTCCTTTTTATTGCTCTCTGGTGATACAAGTGAATTTAATTTCGAAGAATATTCCTCTGCAGAAAAATTATATCTTTTTAGATGGACTACAATAGAGTCTGTTAATTCTTGTAATGTATCCCTTAAATCAGTAACAAATTCTGGTTTTTCAACTTTATCATAACGATTTTTCATCTTAATGGATTTTTCTACTGCATTTTTATAATCTTTTTTCATCAATAAAACTTTCTTATAAATTTCTTGTTCTTCTTCATCATAAATTTTTGAATTTTTTGATGATAATTTTAATTTTGATTTATCAGTTTGTAATTTTCTATAAATTTGAAATAAATTATCATAACGATTTTTAAAATTTTTTGAATTATTAACTATATCTATTAATTTTTTTTCAGCGTCTACAATTTTTTTCTTATAAGTTTTCCTTGTTTTGCTAATCAATAGAAATAAATCATGTAGATCATTTGATATTGAACTTAATGCATTTGAATAATCTAATCGAATATTACCGAATGATTCATCGAAATCTGATATCTTTTTAGTATGACTAAATAAAGTTGTATTTTTAATATTTTTAAAAGTAGTAAAATCAAAAAATTGCTTATAATAGTCTCTATAATTATTCGATGCCAACAGTTCCATAACCTGTTTCTGGCGTATATATTTTGATAACTCTTCACAAAACAAAAGAATTTCCTTTAGTCTTGCTAGCAGTATAAATGGACCTTTGTCGGTTACCAATATTTTATTAATTTGATCCATATTAATGGATTCTTCTTCACTGGACATTATTAAAAAAAGGCTGAGTGACGTTTAAAAAAATTTTGTTTTTTTTTTTCAGAATAATATTATAAGCAAATGAGCTAAGGGTAGAAGTTACAAATAGTATAGTAGTTAACAATACGTATGTGTACCGTATGTATGTGTGTGTATTTTTATTTCTTGGTGATGGACGATATCTAAATGAGTGAAATATAATCAACAGTGCCAAGATTTAAAGATGATTAGGCTACGTGTGTATAAATAGAAATACAGAAAAATGCTACAGAGAGCTATCGATGATTGATTCTAAAATTAAAAGTTTTAGATCAAAAAGCAATCAGAAAAATTTCAGCCTCTCGAAATTGCAGCATTGTTCCAGGAGGGGAAACCAGCTTTCGTGTTTTGCTGCACTACGCGTATCTCGGAACTCCGCTGGTTTCTATATATATTTTGAAATACCAGCTATAAAATGCGACAGACTGTATTGTATAGTGCAGTGCCAGATTGCATATATATATATATCCATTGGAAGAAGTGTGTGCTAAATATATATTGATTGTGTATGTAATGAGTATATGTTATGTGGTTGTTGTTTATTTATATTATTATCATTATTCTTTGATAGGCTTCAATGCGTATAGCCTGACAGGGTATAACTCCTTAGGCAACCCCTTCTGTCTTTCAGTTGCGATCAATTTCATACCTGCTTTTTCAAAAAGTTCCTTAAATTTTTGATCCGATCTGGTAACAGAAGAATCTGTTGGATCGAAATCATCCTTATCAGTTGGGGTGTTATTCTCTTTGATTATAATGGTACCATTTTCTTCTAATGAATTACCACATTTTTGTAAAAATTTGATAAACTCTTCGTCAGGTAGATGGCCACAACACCATTGACACCAAATTATCCAATATTTGTAATCAGTAGGTGGTACCCAATCTTGCATACCGATTTCATTGATTTTACCAATCTTATCTTGTTCTATCAAATCTTTTAATTCTACTTTCATCTGTTGAACAAATGGTTCAACAGGTTCTAATAGGTCAACTTTAGTACATATCTTACTTAATAAATTTTTAGTGACTCTCCCAATACCTGCACCCATCTCTATACCGATTTTATTATCTCTATCTTCTGGAACCATTCTAGATCTCAATTTTCTTAAGAAATGATTTGATCCAACGATATCCATAGCTGGTACAACTGTCTCTTCACCATACCCACCTAGCACACCATCGACTGTTGCTGGTATACTTGTCCAGTATTCTATCGCATCATTATAGTTGATATTTGAATCAGCTTTGTTAGGTCCGTCCATTTTATACAAACTTTTTTACTCTTTAATATTAATGTTATCAGAGAGATAAACAATAGTTCCAAATATATCTACAAATATGTATACATTGAAGTAGAGAGAAGGGAATATATGTCGCATTCTTTAAAATATATGATATTTTTTTCATTGAGAGGAAGAAAAATCTTGTTATGTTATTTCCTATCGCAGTAAAAGTTGCCGAACAAGGCATGTCGAATGATGATATAAGCAAAAATTGTTCAATTAAAAATGTATTTACACAAAGAAGAATATATAAATATAATAAGGTTTGTATGAAAGATGAGTCTATGATCCCCACTCGTACATCCACTCAACAAAGCCTCTGACTTGTTGGTTCCACAAGTCCTTCCATACTTCACGGCTATCTCTGACCAGCACATTGCTACCCTTCACTAGTCTGTTGTCCTCCATGCTCTTCTCAACTGGATCATCTCTGAAATCATTGTTTACTAGCGACTCGGCTCTATTTCTGATATCTGCTCCATAGTCCATTATCAGCAGGGGAGTCTTATGAGTATCGTTATAATATACTACGCCGGCGCCTGCTATCGCACTCAATAAACACTTAGTGATAAATCTCATTTTACTGAATATTATTGTTGTATGTCTCTGTATGACGAGTTCTTATTAGCGTGTTTATGCATCAAGTGTAATAGCTAGTAAACTCTACAATTAACAACCACTTCTCTTTTTCTCCCTAGCAAACAGTGCGCGGAGTTTACCGGCCAACACAGGCAATGCAGTGTGAGTGTAGTAACGCTGGACAAGAAGAAGATAAAGCTAGACTATAAAAATGCTTGGAATCTCGATACTATAGGTGATTAGTATTCTATGGTAATTGAGATTTAGACACTAGCCACTTTTTGATGTAATTGGGCTTTTTGCTGTAAGTATAGCGATTGATATGTAATCCTTCTAGCTTAATGTAATATCATCATGATAAAGTCCTTCTTGAAACATACAAGCATATAGATATTTCAGTATATATATAAAACTAGTTTGTCTTTCTTCTGATGAGATGCCCTCGAGAGTCTGATAAACGCTCCCACATTCTTGCGCGTGTTCAATTTATGCCCACTTTTATTCATCAATCAGTGTGACTCTGAAAAAAAAAAATAATAATCGGTGATAATTATAGTTTCTTCTCTCAGTTTTGTTCTTTTGTTTTATTTTAAGCTACTTCTATATAATTATTATATCTAAATATAATATATATTTGTATATTTACAATATCTATTCACAGTCTCTTAATTAATATATCCTTATAGAGATATCTAAATAGATACCATGTTGCGTTCTTCCTCTTTAATGGCCAACAGAGCCATCAAATTTTCTGCTGCCCATTTTACAAGATCAATTAAGACTCTATCTCCAAACCAATTGTTATTATCACAATCTGCAAAAAATATTGACCCTGAAATGTATGATATTTTACAAAATGAGAAGAATCGTCAAAAAAATTCAATTACTTTAATCCCATCTGAAAATTTTACTTCAAAAGCTGTAATGGAATTATTAGGTTCTGAAATGCAAAATAAATATTCTGAAGGTTATCCAGGTCAACGTTATTATGGTGGCAATCAATTTATTGATATGTCTGAATCATTATGTCAAAAGCGTGCCCTTGAATTATTTAATTTGAATCCTGAAGAATGGGGTGTTAACGTTCAAGCTTTAAGTGGTGCTCCTGCTAACCTATACGCTTATTCTTCAATTTTAAATGTAGGTGATCGTATGATGGGTCTTTATTTACCAGATGGTGGTCATTTATCCCATGGTTATGAATTAAATAATGGTACTCATATCTCTTATATTACAAAATATTTTAACTCAATGCCTTATCATGTTGATCCAAATACTGGTTTAATCGATTATGATACATTATCAAAAACATCAAAATTATTTAGACCAAAATTAATTGTAGCTGGTACTTCTGCTTATTCCCGTCAATTAGATTATTCCCGTTTTAGATCCATTTGCAATGATATTAATGCTTATTTGATTTCTGATATGTCCCATATTTCAGGTATGGTTGCTGCTGGTTTATTAGAATCTCCATTCAAATATTCTGATATTGTTACAACAACAACTCATAAATCATTACGTGGTCCTCGTGGTTCAATGATCTTTTATAGAAAGGGTAAAAGAACTTTGAACCAAAATAATAAAAAGAAAAATACCGAAGTCGATTATGATTTTGATTTTACTGTTAATTTCTCAGTTTTCCCAGGTCATCAAGGTGGTCCACATAATCATACCATATCTGCTTTAGCTGTTGCTTTAAAGCAAGCTAAATCTCCAGAATTTATCGAATATCAACAAAATATTTTAAATAACGCTCAACATTTTGCTGCTGAATTAGAAAAATTAGGTTTTAAATTAGTATCTAATGGTACTGATACTCATTTAATTTTACTTGATCTTACCCCAACTGGCATTGATGGTGCTCGTCTTGAAGCTATTTTAGAAAAGATCAATATCGCCGCTAATAAGAATACCATCCCAGGTGATAAATCTGCATTATATCCATCTGGTTTAAGAGTTGGTACCCCAGCTATGACTACTCGTGGTTTCAATAAAGAAGAGTTCACTAAAGTTGCACAATACATCGAACGTGCCTTGAAAATTGGTAAAGAATTGATGACCAAAGAAACAGGTAGAACTAAGAAAGAAAAATTAACATCCTTTAAACAATTATGTTCACAATCAAATGATGTCACATCATTAGCTAACGAAGTTAGTGAATGGGTTGGTGAATTCCCTGTCCCTGGAGATATGTAAACTAGAGAAAAGTCTGTATGCCAAGCAACAAAATAAGAAAACCCAAATTTACCAAAAAACATGTCATTGTATAATTATTTATGTTTATTTTAATGTAACAGGATACTAGTTATCATATATGTAGAAAAAAAAGCAAGCGTAATAAGTTGGCCTGCTATTGCTGACGCGTAGCATCAAGCAACAAAAAAGACAAGGAAACTATTATTTCTTCTTTAAACATAATAAATTGCACAAGAATGATGCTTTCTACATATAATAGTAAGAATTCGATTTTTGAAATCGCTTTTCTCAAAGAACCATTAGCTCTTATATTTTCTTACTCTTTTTCTTGCTCTATGGCGGTATGTTTTTTTCTATTGAATATTTCCTTTATTTTCTTATCGTTTTTATTCGCGGACAATATTGATGAACAATAATCAGTGAACGTGAAAATGAAACTTATTGTTGTCACTAATTGGCGTAAGATCATTCTATTGATATACACTATACGTCAATCTTATCTACTTGTTCAAGATTAACTTTTCCTTGTTTTCAACTTTGAAAGCCTAGTATAAGTATTACAAGCGTCCAATTCAAACCTTTCACAGTTTTCAATTAGTGCATATTTCTCTATCAGCGAGTAACTCAGAAAATCAAATTAAAATAGCATTTTAATATCCCTCCTTCACTTCTGGAACCAACTATGTCGGTACCAAATCAACCATCTCATAATAGCACGAATAAAACTGCTATTGAAATGATTGATAAAAACTTGAATGAGAGATCAAAGCAAAGCTCTTACTCAACTGGAAGCCCTTCAAATAAGAATAAATATGGCAGTTCAGCATCAAAAAATTTAAATAGCTATTCAAAGAGTGAATCCCCAGTTAAAAATATGAATGCTGACTCTACAAAGACCAATCTAGAGACAAGAAGTTCGCCCATTGTTACCAAGAGCACACCAATGAATGGTACAATCGATAATTCTCATAGGATTGCTATGGAAAACCTAGTATATACCAAGCCTAGTTTTGATACTTCACCAACTAAAAAGTCGGTTAGTTTTTCTAATGATGTCCCTTCTGCTTCTGTGATACCTAATTCCTCACAAACTATGTATAGTGAGCCTGTACCAGGTAAATCGATTTTGAAATCGTTAGACATATCACCTCCGCCAGTGTTAAGTCCAAATGCCAAAAATGATACTATTCTTCCAAATAATGTTGAATTTTGGGTAAGTGGACAAGTTCATAATTTGAAAGATTTCGCTAGTTTCCCAGAATTTCGTGATTTGTATCTTGGTGCATTACAAATATTAGTTAAAGAAGATACAGAATGTCAAAAAAAGAAATTTGAAATTTATGCTACATTGAATAACATTATTCATGGTTCTCTTGAGAATGCTGCTACTCCTGAAGGTAGAAAAATTTTATTCATGAAGTTGCAATTGATTATTGATAGTTTGGAACTCATAACACCAGTCAGTATTAAAAATGTAGAAATGGAGCAAACCAATTTATTAAGTAGCAATGAAAGAAAGGATCCATTTTCTTCTAGATTATACATTCAAATTATCAGATTTTTTGGTTTCTTATTGTCCAATTTTGAAATAGTCAATGCATTTCAAAATTTTCCAGCATTGATTCCTAATGTGAAATATCTTTTTAAATTATGTACCACAGCTCTATCACATCCTAATACGAATAAAGTTTTAATTATATCACAATATATTTTATTAAAAGAAGAAAAATTTGGTCAAAAATATTTCGATGATGTAGATGTTAATAATTTGGTAAATTCATTCATTGGAGTAAAGCCAGAAGTAAGTATTAGTGTTGCTACAGAAGGACTTTTAATGCTAAACAGCTTTATTATTAAATATCCAAAAACTATGAGGGCTAAGGTAAGTATGTGGCTTCCTTGTTTAGTATTGCCTAAAATCGTTTTCGATTCTCGTAAACCCTCAATTAAAATAACTGCAACAGCTATATTATCATTATTAGAATTATTAAAAAAGGGTATTTTATTTGATTCTATTCATCTAACGGTATACTCATGTGTGGTTACAACTAAGCTTAATAAATTATTATCTCCCAGTTTTATTGCAAGATTAAGAACAGAAATGATTCTTCCACATGATCTAGAAACTACATTTGCTATCTTAATCTGTGACAAGATTAAAGATTTGGTAGATCATAATGAATCAAGATTAGCTGCTGATTTATGGATGGCTATTACAGCTTTATTATTTGGTAATATGCTAAAAATACATGATTTATATGCAGATTCTGATAGCATTTGGTTAAAATCACACAAGTACATTACAGAGAAATCAACACCTCAAAATACAATAATTGCTGCCAAGTCTTGGAGAATATTTTTGTTCTTCACATCAAAAAAATTTTCTAGTGCTAAATCTATTGATGTTCAAAAAAAATATTTGAGAATTTCTCTTGTCCCATTTACTTATGCGACTAATATATGCTTAAATAATCCTAGTTATCATGAAGGTTTGATATTCTTATTGAGATGTGCCATATATTGCTTTTTTAACTGTAATACTATTGAATTACTTGATATTCCATTACTTTGGTCTGACTTCTTTATTCCTATAATTAGAATTTTTATTGAAAGTAATTCATTTTTAGCTATTCAAAAAGACTTATACCCACTTTTATCTGTACTATTTGATTCTCGTGTAGAAGATGACAAAAATAATAAGAAAGAAATAATGCACCCTATTAGAGTTTTAAACTTTTCTGGAGTGACAATTGATAATATTATACCTTTAACGAATTCTCAATTATGTGTAACATTACCTAATCTATTGCCCTTTCTAAGGGATGAATTGATGCCAGCATCTAGGGATCTAGAATTAATTTCTCCATTTTTAATTAATTTATTGGGATGTATTACTCATAGTAATTTAGTAAAAGATTATATTCATGAACAGAGTTTAATATTAAAAGGAGCTGCTGAAACTGTAAAAAGACATAAAAATAAAAAAAATTCTGATGCTTTTATAAAAATCTGTTTAAAGATGATGGATGCATATCCACAAACTTTTTATGCACAAAAGCCATCAATATTTTTTGATTCAATTTTAAGATTACCACAATTTCAAAAAGAAATTGATTATTTTATGAGACATTTTTTTTATATGCTTAATAATGAGACTGATCCAAAAGAAGGTTTAAAAATTTTAAAATTTTGGTGCGCTTTTTATGATAGTAATATTAATTTTGAAACAAAGAAAGAATTATTACAAAGTACATTTACAGAATATATTTCAAGAAATGATCAACTGAAATTAGAAGAATCTGATATAACGGAATTAGCTGATTTAACTTCTAAACAACCTGCTTGGTATATTTATGAATATATTATTTCATATTATGTTTATTCTGGAAAATCTATTGACACTAATCATAATTTAAAGATTGAAGAATTAATAAATTATTTTATGTCAAATAAAGTATTTGATTTTTTAAAAATTGCATATTTTAAAGAAAATATTTTTAATAAAATGCAGTCTAATATTGAAATTTTTTACAAATATTTGGAATATTTAGCAAGTAATGAAGATGGTATTATATTTTTAAAAGAATTTATATTATCTAATCCTGAACGCTTAAGTGAAATACCAAGAGAATATAATGAAAGATTAAAGAATATGTTTACTGGTTCAGATATTAATAATATTTTAAAGAGACAATCTGTTAAAGTATTAGAAATATTATTACAATGGTTACTAAATGTTAATGATATTGATTCAATTATTAATAATTTTTCAATATTTAATAAAAATATGTTTGATTCAGGTAAAATGAAAGAATGGCTAAATATAACTAGTGGTATACTTGAAAAAACGTATAAAGAGAAAGATTTTATTCATTTAAAATTATTGGTTAGAAAACTTCGAGAATATAAACAATTAAGTTATAATGCACATATTTTATTAGGTGTAACTGGATTTGATCTTCGTACATTTGATGGTGAATTAATTGGATTATTAGCCGGTGAATCAGGATTATTAAATTCTGATATTATGTTTTTAATTAAGGATCGATTAAATAAGAATGATGATGAAATTTTTAATATTAAGATTATAACTGAATTAACAAAAGAGGGTAAATTTAATGTAATATCATATTGTAAAAGACAAATTTGTATGTTTTTATTTACAGAGACTGAAATATCAAAAGAATCAAAAAGAGAATGTGTTAAATTATTTATTAAATTAATAATGAAACAAAATGAGAATGTTATTAAAAAATATATAACAGAATTAGAGGGAATATTTGTTAGAGATCAAAAGAACAAAATAATTAAAGAATTTTTTTCATTATTACCTGCTGTAACAATTAGGGGTAAAAATATAATAATTGATTATGATAAATTAAATGAATATATTGAAGCGAGAGATAAAGAGAAAGAACCTGAGGAATTAATTGGTATAAATTCAACACCACAAAAATTAATAGTTGAAAGTAATATACAAGAGAAGAAGAAAGAGAATGAAAAGGAAAAGGAAGTAGAAGAAGAAGAACCTGATAATAATAATGTAATTGAATCTAAACAAATTGATATAAATATTGATTTTGATAGTTCAACAGATGATATTGAAGGTAAAAAGAATGGTAAATCTGAAGAAATAGAAGAAGAAGAAGAAGATTCTGAGAATGTTAAACTTGGTAGATTTAAAAGAAAGAGATTATTTTATGAGAGTGAAGAAGATACTAGTGCAAATACGAGTACTAATAATAATAATAATAATAATAATAATAATAATAATAATGAAACGAATGAAAGTAATACTACTACAAATATAAGTAAGAAACCTCGTTTAGAAGAAGAATTTGAAGAAATAGAAGATGAGAACGATGAATTTTTAAAAGAGATGGAAACTAAAGAGAATATGAAAGAGAAAGAAGATGCACCAAGTTTAAAGAAAGAGGCTAAATTAATTCCAATATTCCGTAGTTCAGTATTTAATAAATCCGATGATATTATATTCATTGATGATGAAGAAGAAGAAGAAAAGAAAGAAGAAGAAGAGAAAGAGAATGAAGAGATTAAGGATAAAGAAGATACTATGGTAACCAATGATGTTGAGATTGATATGAATCCAATAGACAATCCAACAGTAACCGAAGAACAGGAAAGTACTACCGAAACTGGTAATAATCTTGAGGTTACCACAGAATCTACATTACAAGAGGAGAATAATAATAAAGAAGAGGAAGTACAACAAGAAGAAAAAGAAACTGTTGAAATCGAGCAAGATAATGGGAAAGAGAATGTTGAGGATGATAATAACGTGAATGTTGAAAATGAGATTGATATTGAAGAACCAGATCAAGTTGATAATGAAATTGAAACGCGCGTACAAGAAGATTTCACGGTGAAGAAAAGCAACAAACGTACCGCGGAAGAGCGTGAATTACACAATGCATTTAAAGCACATTTTCCAACGAAAAAGACGCGTAAATTAGTGTTGCAATTAAGGTCATTTGATCTCGATGATATGAAAACACTCAGCAAAGAAGAGAAACGTAACATACGTATCGAACTGTATGATTTCTTGATGACGTTGGAGAACGAGTGACTATAGTTAGTATACACAACCTGTACGTAGTAATTTAATATCACTGTATTAATAAATAAATAAGCACTTCTTTTAACCCGAGAGCCGCACCACCGAGAGGATCCCCGAAGCGGCAAGCTAATTAGCCATTTGCTGTTTCGGGAAAGAGAGCGAGGAAAATCCTTAAACGAATGTCCGGCAGAGATATGGTTCATTTGTTGTTTTTCTTCCTGCCAAAATTCGGACAGCAGCTGCACCCGCACACCCTCGTTCCGGCCGCTCGTTTTTGTTGGGTGTCCAGAACAGGAAAGCAGGATCTTCTCAACAAGCAGCTTTGTTGGGGTTGTTGGGGATTTGCTCATCTCTATATTGAAGATTCGATTGCAGATAGATACCGGCAGCAAGAGTATATATAAGGACCCAGATTGATTGATTGAACCCTGGATGTGATATCCTGTATTCTCTAGAAACAATCAATTATACCAATTAACTAAGAAGACACTGTTCACGTGCACCACACACACCCATTTAAACACACAAACAATTATGGTTGCCTTACCAAAGACATTGCCAAAGTTTCTATACTGTTCCATGAGTTTGACGACCCGTCGTCTGCTCTTGCTACTGGGCTACATCCTATCGCTCTGTGTCATCGTCATGATGTCCGTTGCTCTAGCGGGTTCCACTTCCAATTATTCCCCAATTAACAAAGTTTACATCGGTAAAGCTACCATCGATCACATGAACATCACTAAAGTTATCCCTGTTTTGGCTCCAATCTTGAATTCTTTGTCGGGTGCTTTTGCCGCTCCAAACGCGACCGTCGCTTCCGTTTTCGGTACGATCGATCGCTTCGTAAACACTACCGCGTTTAAACCACTATTACAATTATTAGCTACTTCTACTAATGGTACCGCCAGTGTTGGTGCTTTAGTATCTCTATCTCCAATGTTAATGGCTACAGGTTCTGCTAGAAACGCTACTATCGCAGAATTACAAGGTTTAAGTTCTTTGTTTAATGTCTCTACTAATCCAAATATGACTATCACTGGTATGGAATCTATGATGGCTAATGTTAATATGTCCGATTCTGATTTATTAGATGCTTCTTCTATGGTTTTAACTATGTTATCTGAATCTTCTGATCCAAAGGAAACAGTTGAAGGTTTATTAGTTATGAATAATTTAACTTTTCAACAAAAAGCTTCTTTATTACCTGTATTCCAATTATTTAGAAATTCAAAAGAAATTAATACTACTTTAGATTCTTTACAAGCTTTTATGAATGTTACTATCCCTGCTTCTACTGCTACTTCTTTATTCACTGCTTTAGAAAAAGAAAATTCAACTGATGATTTATTAAAAGAGATTAATTCATTCGCTGCATTAGCTCCAGCTAATTTAAAACCAACTTTAACTGCTTTATCTAATTTAATTGAAAATTCTGAAAATGCTACTTTATCTTTAACTACTTTAGAAAAAATGTTAAAAAATAATTTAACTTCTGCTGATTATGCTAAAAAATCATTATCTGCTTTAACTGATATTTTAGATGATGCTAAAAATCAAACTGAAGCTTTAAATGATGTTCAAACTTTAGCTACTTCTACTACTAATGCTACCACCACTACAAATCAATTATTAGCTTTAGATACTATCTTATCTGCTTCTAATAATACTCAACAATCTGTTAAAGCTTTTAATTCAATTATGACTGCTTTAGTTGCTAATCCATCTTCTGTTAATTATATCCCTTACTTATTCACTATTTTAGAAAATTCATCAAATCCATCAAAGACTATTAATAATTTAGCTATTTTCTCTGTTTGGGCTATGAGTAATTTAACACAATTAATGCCAGCTATGCCATTATTACAAGATGTCGTTAAATATAAACCATTAAATGAATCACAACTATTCGATTTATATCCAAAAATGTTTGGTTATTTCGGTGTGCCATCTGCTTTCCAATTATCTGTTTTCACTATTTGTGAATATAATTCTGATGATAAAATTACTAAATGTTCTAAATCACATGCTGTTCAAAATATGGATTTCGTATCTATTATTTGGGCTGCTTTACAAGAATCAAAATTCGCTCCTTATTTAACCGCTTTAGAAGTTACTAATAAAGATCAATTACATTTACAAGGTGATTTATTAAATAAAGAACATCAATACGTTCCAGCTGTTAAAGCTTTCTTAGCTTTATCTATTATTGGTATTATTACTGCTTTCTTCTTATTATTCATTACTACTTATATTTGGATTAAACATGCTCCATTACATAATAAATTTTGGTTCTTTGTCATGTGTTATGTCATCTTTAATGCTATGTTCACTGGTGTCGCATGTGTTATCCCAACTTGTATGATTGATATCATTAAAAGTGGTACTAAAAAAGATAATTATGGTGTCGTATTCACTTATTCTGATGCTTTCATGGGTTTAACTTGGACTTCTTTCTGTGTCGTTATCTTCATTTGTCCAATTTACTTCTCTTTACAATTAGCTGATGTTACTACTAACATTCAAAATAAGAATACTTATCCAGTTGCTGCTGTCGCCGCTGGTACTATCAGTGACAATGATTCTACTACTACTGTCGAAGATGAAGATATCGCTGATAAAGAAAGAACTAATTTGAATATTAATGCCGCTGATTCTACTACTACTTCCTCTGAATCAAAAGCTAGTAATGGTTTGGACTCTCCTGTTTAAATAAAATATAATCTCTCTCATTATTATTGAAAGATGATTGATTTTTTATTCATTCTCTTTTCCGTAAACACTCTCTCCCCTATACACACATTGCATTCATGTACTTTCTTCATTTCTCGTTTTTTTTTCCTTTTCTTCAAGATGTTTTATTTTGTTTCTTTTTACATTTATTATTATCCATTATCTTTTTTCTTTCAATTCAATTCAATTCAAAAACAATTTTTTCACAACAAACAACAATACGAACAAAATTAATAATTTTTCATATTTCTTTTATTATTTTGCATTTTTAATTTAAATTAATTTTTTATCATTTTATCCGTTTATTATTATTTTTATTTCTTTTTCTTTTTTTTTTTAAAGATCATCATCATACTGTTTATTTCAAACAATTTTAAACGTTTTTTTGCTTTTCATATATAATAAACATTTATACATGTAATTATTTTTGCTTTTCAATAAATAAATAAATATTAATCAATAAAAAAAAATATCATATACTTTTTTAATCAAATAATTTGTACTTTAAAGGTAATTTATTAACATATATACACTAATGAGCAACATAAAGGATGATATGTTTTATTACACTCAAAACTAGAAGCATATTAATAGATGATTTTATTTACAAATTGATTCTACCTCCTAAATCTTCTTATAGGGATTACTTGTTATTTTTTTAATGCTTGAGATCTTAGTATACATTTCACAGCATTTTCATAGAATCATTATAAATAAACCAAAGAACTACCAAACTATTGTTCAACACTTCATTATATTCGAAAAATATATATAAACAGAAATCATTATCTAATAAGTACTAACTCTCATCCTTTCCTTTTCTATGTAATTATATAAATGGGTTAACACTTTTAATTATTATTTTAGGTAATAATAAATAATACAGTAATTTTAGTTGTACTAAGAACATTAAAATAATGCTTTAGAAAGTAAACAAAAAAATATGAGAGCAGTGTAAACTGTATATCAATTGTTTCTTTAAATAAGTGTTACAAAATAAATGTATTTATCTTAAGTATCTATTGGACCATAGTCATCTATTCTTTCAAGAGTGACGTGAACTGTTATATAACCTTAATAAAGAGGGTACGATCCTGCTTGTATTATATATAGCTGGTTACCTACTATGGTTTGAGGATAGTATTGGCTTCAATTCTATATAAGTGAATATTATATAGGTTCTATTATTTTTCATCCCCTGTTTTATATGTTGCAATACAGTGGTATAAGTCCAATTGTCTAATGTCTGGACAAATAGATAATTCGTTGACATGAGTGATTTAATCAATAAAAGCGTTGTCCTCTTTTATATAACACTATATAGAAAGAGGGAGAGAACATTTTATTCTTGTGAATAATATGTTCTGCTTATATACGTTTTACTTTTTATTATACAGTATTAGTTATCATAACATACTTCCTAATTAGGAACTACGTTATTATAACTGTATATATACACAGAATATAGTTCAACATTATATAATAAGCCCGAGAGAAAAATAATAGAGAGATTATTACACAGCGAACGCGCGTAATCATCACTATTTACGAATAAATAATATAATATCAGTTAACCTTATTCTCTAAAGTTGAGATTAGGTCCTCTAATAGAGATTCTCATACTTCCAGAAATAATAGAGCTTACTGATGTAAGACATCATTTACTATATGGTCACAGTGAAATGATGTATTATGGCATTACTGTTATATGGTAATGCATAGAGCTCATATATAGTGACACTGTCATACCATGTACAGCTACCCGGATACTAGCGCAAGTATATAAGCGCGTATGTGTGAATATAATAGTTATATATTATGTAACACTTTATAGTTTATATAAGTGAACGATACAATTAAGATCTACACCCATAATAAGTTTAGGACATGTATATGCCTACGACTATTATTTAGATGTTACAATTTACTCTAAGAGAAGTTTTAACATAAAGAGCTTAAGCTCCAACAGTATCAGCCAATAGTTTAATAATTTTAAATATTGGTCACATGGGTTCCCCTTTCTTATATGTTTTTCCAAACCTTTTAAAAATTCAACATTTAAGTACGACTCCGTGGCCAAGCTGGTTAAGGCGTGCGACTGTTAATCGCAAGATCGAGAGTTCAATCCTCTCCGGGGTCGTTTAATTTTTTGCGATTTTTGATATGGTAAATCCGGGTAACGTATCTGCCTTTTTTTATATTTTGTTTGTAAAAAGTTGAAAATATTTAAGATTTAAACAATGTAAAATAATTAATCTTGTGAATAATTCAATAAACAAAAAATATTTTTGAAGGTAAAAATGTATATAGTAGTCTCCTAAGAAAGTTAAGATTTTATGTTCGTTTTGTAATTATTACTTTGCCTTATTATAAAAGTTTATTTCATTAATAAAAACAGAATGAAAGATATTTTTTTCTTTTTAAAAATATATCAAAAAGTATTTACAAAGTCTGACTAGCATATTACACAAAAAAAAGTAATATCAGTTTATAATATATATATATGAATTATCATTCAATTTTAGTTATTTTTATCATGCACCTCTTGTGTAGTCTCTTCTGAATTTTTATTATCAGAATCAGATAAAATATCTTCAACTTCAACAAATGAATCAGATGCTAAATCAATATCTGATAAAATTTCGTCAACATCATTTGAAATTTCTGCAGAACCTTCTTGGTTGGCTGCTTCATTTTCTAATATAGCATTCTTAGCCGCTATTTGTTCCTCAAGTTTTTCATCATTTTCATCATATAAAACGTCAGAATAATGTTCTGGATATTTTCTGAAACAATCTTGCATGTGTTGGAACTTTTCAACACAATCTATACCCTTAGGATCTGCTTCAGAGTAAACAAAACATGAAAATGCTTCTTTGAATTCTTCTCCACATGGTCCATCTGCCATACCACCTAAACATGGACAGTCCCAATTAATTTCACCCGTTTCTGGATTATAGGCACCTTCATGTTTAGTCTCCGCCAATAATTCTTCATTTTCTTCCACAAGGCCTTCACTTAGTTTAACTTTTCCATCATTACTTGTTGGCTGTAATATATTATCTTCTTCAACTTTATTCTCTTTTGGAGTTGGTTCAGTTGCAGCGATATTAGGTTTTTCACTATCTTGTTGTTTAGACACATCATCTACCTTTGGAGCTTTTTTTGTGAATGTTATTTTCTTCTTCCATGATGGGGGAGAAATAAAATATATAGCACTCAGTGTGATACCTGCACCGAATATTTTACCATACAAAGCATATGAATCATTATCTTCATTTGTATCTTTCCCGCTATTCCTTTTTTCTTGTTCAAATTGTGGAGTTTGAATTGAAAATGATCTCTGACAAGTTTGTGATGCTCTTAAATTACCTAGAAATGCTGAATGGGAATAAGTTAAAGAGCTTTGGGTATTTAGGGGACTTTTTAATCTTCGTAGGTTCTCAGAGAAACCCGATTTTAACCCACGCTTGGTAAGAAGAGAGAAACTCATTTAATGGTTTTGTAATATGCTAACTGATATTTTAACTTTCCTTTTCGCTTAAGTGTATCAATTGACCTAAAAGCTATCGTATTACAGTTAAAACTACCTACATGTGAATTGTTCAATATAAGCTAAATTTGGTGATGATTACTAATTGTTTAAAGCTCCCAATATTTCAAGATTTTGGAATTCTCGGAGCCGTCACATGATCGGCATGTGAAAGCATGAACGACTGGTGGATTCAATATCAAACAGAAAACAATACAAAAACTTCACAAGTAGTTAAGAAAACTTGCCAGTTCGTAATGAAAATGCCAAGATTGCATTGAAAATTTGGTGTGCGAAGAGGTTTCATTAACTCCTTGATAGTTTCAAAAAAAAAAAGAAAAGAAAAACGTTTCCTAACGTTATCTAAAGAAAAACATAGCAAAACAAGCATTTGATCTGATCCTTTCAGTCTAACAGATAGATAATCTACCTAACCAACAGAACAGTTTCGTATTCATAAAAGTAAATCAAGATGAAGATATATTACATTGGTGTATTCCGTAATACTGGAGAAAAAGCCTTAGAGCTTACAGAAGTTAAAGATTTGTCACAATTTGGTTTCTTCGAGAAAAATAGTGTAGGCCAATTCATGACTTTCTTTGCAGAGACTGTTGCTGGCAGAACCAAAGCAGGCCAAAGACAATCAGTTGAAGAAGGTAATTATATTGGCCATGTATATGCTAGAAGCGAAGGGATTTGTGGTGTCTTAATTACTGACAAAGAATACCCGGTTAGACCAGCTTATACTCTATTGAATAAGATTTTAGATGAATATTTAGTTGCCCATTCTCCAGAAGAATGGAAAAATATTTCAGAAACAAATGAAAAATTGGGTATGAAAGAATTAAACACTTATATTGTTGATTATCAAGATCCAACAAAAGCTGATGCTATTATGAAGGTTCAACAAGAATTAGATGAAACTAAGATTGAATTACACAAGACTATTGAAAATGTTTTACAAAGAGGTGAAAAATTAGATAATTTAGTTGACAAATCAGAATCTTTAACCGCTAGTTCCAAGATGTTTTACAAACAAGCTAAAAAGACTAATTCTTGTTGTACTATTATGTGAGTTCTTAATAATTTTTTCTTAATGAACTACCCCAAAAAATAAAAGATTAAACGTAAACATACCATAACTACTTTTTTTCTTTTTCTAAATGATCCTTCTATCGTGTTTATTAGACCCTTGTCTTCTGGATATTTGAATAATAAATCACCTATCAAATTCAAACCATCATTGCATCATTATTTTAATCCCTAACTATGCTATTTTTTTTAACTTAAAGAAAATACAAAAAAAAATAAAATCTCTGTTATATTTAATCATAAATACTTTATAAATGCTAAATAAGAAAATATTTTAATAATTAAAAGAAATAATTCTAGTAATTAACAATACTATCTATATATGCATTAATACATTAATGTCAATACTATTTTTAAGAATTTCGTCTTCAAAATTCTCTGAAAACAACTCTACTAGTGCTTTATGATATTCATTCAATTCATCCATAGGAAGCATTTTATAATGCAGTATCAAACATCTACTTAAAACCAAAGTAAGCTCATCAAAGGCATACATCAATTCATTAAGTTTATTCTTATCCAAATCTTTTTCATTGAAAAATTCTTTACATTGAGATATACCACCATTAATAGGTGCATCAATAGTACCAGAAATATCTCTCGAAAGTTCAGTGAATAATGAACTATAATCCCCATTTTCCTTTAAAAGTTTGTTACCCATATTTTCCAAACTGCTTAACTCTTGAATTTTTAATTGGACCAATCTGGTTGCATTATCTAAAGGTGAAACCTTTCTTACAAAGACTCTTTGAACTTCTGAACGATTCATAATAGTAGGAAATGTTGTACTTGTGACATACGTATATTCTTCCATCCATATTTCGGTAATTTTAGACCCACCAGATATTTTCCTAGAATTTGTAAAAGTTTTCAAATTTCTATTTTCAATATACATTCTAATTTTATTATTCAATGAATTTTTCTTTGTGTTATACAAATATTCATCAGAAATATCTAGTTTAGGCTCTACAGTTTGCATGTATATGAATTTTCCTAATGGCGCATTTGTTAACAATTCATTTGCCTTATCTTGAGATTTTACAATTGAAGAACCACGATATAATCTAAGCATTCTATTGTGCATCGATGAAATATGTTCAAATGGCATGCCTTCAAAAATAAATGTTTTATTTCTAATACTATTCGGGAAACCGAATCCCATAAATGAGACTTTAAAATATGTTGGAACAACTCTATCCACAGTTTGTAAATCGGCATATATTTTTGCAATTTGTGAGTGAACGTACGTCAAACCTGTCAAATCATAATTAATTTCGTCATATGCTCTAATTAAATCTTTATTAATCGATAATGCCTTTTCTAATTTTAAACCCTTTCTAAAATTCTCTGCAGCCTTTTTATACAAATATTCTTTTCTTTCAAATGAAGATTGTTCAGGTAAAGATGGATAAGATACCTGTTCTAAGGAATCATTGGGATCCCATGCATAAGTGTTAGCTAATAGTTCCAAACTTAAAGCTGCTTGAGTGTAATCTTTCTTTTTAATAAAAAACATAAATAAATCGTTGATTAGCTGGTGAAACAATTCAGGCTTATTTGCATTCAATAAGAAACAAAACATTTCAATTTTCAGGGCAGTCCTATCATTTTCGAATTCTGCTTCAGGTGGAATAATATAACTATTAGCAATAACCTTCAAAAAGGCGGATGTTTCTACTATCAAATCTATTAGGGGCTCATACATTGGATCATCACTTGGTAAGTGAGCAAAATATCTCAAAGATTTCAAATATCGATTAATCATACTTTCATTTAAAAACAGACCATTACTCTTATAACTATTAAACATTTCTGGGTATAACAATTCTTTTACATCTTGCATACTGTTATTTTTCTTCCAAAGAATAATCACAATACACCAGATAATTTTTACAATAACTGAATTAATATAAACATGTTTATGAAAAGCTGAAATAATAATGGCACGAATTAAGGAACTACCATTACCGGAAAAGAGCTCCAATTGGAATGGACTACAATAACCTATACCATATTTCATTGCGTCAGATTTATTATAATTATACTCAGCTAATGCATCCCAGCTATCATTAACGATCTTTCCTAATTGAGATAATGTGTCACCAAGTATTCTGTACACAGCCTTTCTTGGAATAATAGCTAATTTTACTACAAATGTAGACTTTTGATTTATGAGAAAAAAGACTGTCTTCAAATAATCTCTCCATATAGTATAATCAAATTGAGAAATATCTGTTTTGGTATTGGGCTGATATGAAACAATCAAAAAGTTTTTGAATAGCGCTAATAGTGTTGTACAGGAACGAGTAAATAATGCTGATACCCCAAGCCACTTCTCAGAAGGATAAAATTCACTCCTAAATATTAACTTTACAGCTCGAATCAATTTCAATACATCATCTTTAGTGATTTTATTCAAATAGTACACAGATTGAAAGTGCTCGTCTTGATAACATTCTGTAATTAAGTCACCTAAAGAGTGATCTGGACCATATTGGGATTCAGAAAGTTTTGCAATATCACTTAATATTGTGGCAATTTCTAATAAAACTTCTACTATCACTTCAGCACTAATAATGGAATCCATTGGAAGAGTAATATATGGTACTTCAATAGGGAACACTCGTGAAAAAGTGCGTCTTGGTTTAAACAAATCTGCCGCCTTACATAAATTTCGGACCATAATAAATATTCTGGTAAAAAGTGGAGCCAGCCGTATAATGTTTCTAGCAACTTTTTTATCTTTAACACTTTCGAAAAGTGTTACAGTTACGCTATTTGCCAAACGCAGTGAAACAATATGAGATGGTTGCTTTGATTGAAATAAATATACCTCTAAAATATATTCAATAGATATAGATATGAATTTAACTCTTATCTCGTCATTCACACCGGCAACAAACAGATATTTTGCAAATTTTGGATGAGATATGATTCTTTTCAATAGAGATAAAGTATTGTTGATAAACTTTTCTTGTTTAGAAGACAATATTCCATATGATTTTCTAAAAACTTTCCCCTGTATTTCTTGATATCCTTTAAACAATTGATAACATAAACTAATTATTTTATGTGGTTCAAAACTTTCTGCCAATAATTCAAGAATTAAAAAATATTTTTTAAGTAATACATACTTTTCAGCAATGAAGTCATCAGTGGAAAATACTTGATTTATCTGTAGAAGCCAATTTTGTATTTCATTCCCCCATTCCATAGAAAATGAATCAGATGTAATAATTGACATCTTAAGTAGATAGATAGTAGAAGTACAAGTGGCTTTAAATTCGTTAGGACGTTCAGATCTCCTGTCAAATACTAGTAAAATACGACGAATTAATTGAGGGCCAATTTGTGGAAGTGATTCAAAATCATTTTCATACCTATTAAAAAAATCTTCAAAAATAAAATCAAAATGAACCTCATTGATCATTAATTTATCAATAACTTTCAACAGTGCTGAAAATAAAATATCTTGCATTACCTCTATATCCTTCTCATCAGCTTTAAATTTAGATGACTTTTCCATTATTTCAAATATTTTTTTGATTATTTTATCCAAATGCTTAACCAGATGAATTGTCGGTAGAGTGCTAATATCATTCATAAAATCCACACATTGTTTTAGTATATGTGAATCATATTTGCCTCCGATTAAAAGGAATTTTTGTACAGGTTCTGCAACATTATACTTTGTGCCAATGTATCTAGTTGAAAATTCAACTTTTGCAAGCGATTTTTTATTAAAGTCATTTATTTTTAGTAGAATTGGTTCATTATATTCAGGAAGCATCCCATCATTTAAGATATTAACAGAACTTTTACCTTGTAACTGTCCATCTAAGTATACATGTACTGTAAGTTCTTCATTTGATGATAAATGCTCTAAACCTACAATCTTAATTCGGCCACCGACATTTTCACCTGATTGAACTGTAACAAATTGCCAAGTTTTGTTTGGTTCTGAACCTTCTCTTTCTTTAAATACAACATGAGGATTTTCACAAGTAACCACTAAGGTGATATTTTGAGCGTGCTTTCTTTTTGAACAAAGGAATACTGTTCCGATATAAATATAGAATCGCTCACCAGAAGCTGATTTAGTATCATAGAAAAGAGATGGAACATTCCTAATAGCAATATTACGCGTAGATAGCTGCTTTGCTTTATTCGTGTCACCCTTTAATTCCTTAACGCTGATAGAAATGGATTTAATTTTTGGGTTGATGGCGACTCCATCACTTGAATCAGCTAGAATTCGAGATACTAAACTACCCCAACCTCCATTATATTTTTTCTCGCCATTTTTTGACCTCTTCTCAAAGACAGAGCATCTTAAGTGAACAACGAAGGGATATGAAGTACTAGTGACCAAAGAATTTTTATTACTGGATAAGATCCTTGAAATATCAACTACACCAGCTGCAACACCTCTTTTATACTTAACTAGTGAAGATGGAACACCCACTGCATTTTCTGTTAATTTCATGTCACCATTATTCGTTTCGTCTGGTGAAAATATCTGAGTCTCTCGTATTATTTCTACCGCTAAGAATACCTTATCTTGACTTTTAGTTGTTGTACGAAGGTTATAGAATAATGCAGCTGAAATATGACTTAAGTTTCCATCTTGATGTGAATCTAAATTTACAGTAAAAGGCTCTGTCAAAATCTTTTTCTTACTACAAAGATATATAGATGCTTGTGCAGTTCCGTTTAAATTCTTGTCTTCCATGAATTCACCTTCAAATTTCTTGATATCGATAAGAAAGTGGCATTGTGAATTCATGGGAGCATGGTGTAGACCTGTTTCCAATAATTTATAGTTAGTGGAGGGAAAATTATTTAACAATGCAGAAAGCATAGTAGCGGAAACAAATGTGGAAAATGTTCCAAGTTCATAACTAGGAAGTTCACCAGTAAATATATTACGTGCAAAAATACTCTCAAATCCTAACGGATCAGCATTTTCGTGACTAGCAATGTTTGAATAATGGGGTTCATAAGCGTGTGAAGAATGTTGCTCTGATAACCCTAACTTTTTATCCTTTGATGCAAGAAACTTTGATATATTAATGAGAAGCCAACTTGCTGACCTTATTACCATAACTTTTTCAGCCTCTGTTGTTAATTCGTAAGTTAGAAACAATCTCATAGTATCCAATTGGTAATATAGTTGAGTAATTTTCTCAAAAATCGGAAAGTTATGAGCTGAGTACATCGAATATATATGTGATGATAAACCACCTAGAACAGAAGCAATTTCTTTACACAAGCCTCTATTTTGAAACCTAAAATAAGGGAATGATGGCCTAGCAGGCTTCTTAGAACTAATTCTTGTCTCATGATCATCTGTTTTGGATCGGGTCTTCATAATTTCATCAAGGGAAGTGGACTCTAATTTCTTATCAAAAACTTTGTAAAGGTCTGAGGAATCAGGGAATTTCAGGAATTCCATAGTAGTGACAGTTTCACAATAGTCCAAATATGCACATCTTGATGGAAAAATGATGGTCTTTGGGTTGATGTCGTCAAGTTTGTTAGAGATCGAACGTGAATTTGAGACATACTCTTCTGGCAATGGGATCCAACATAGGTATGCTCTACACCATTTCCCGTCACTTGTCATTTCAAACACATATACATCATCTCCTGGATATAAATTAGTGTAATAATCACCTAAGATAAGTAACTCCGGAAATTTTTTTAAAGGTAAAAATGATTTCACTATGGTACCATGAATTAAATCTTCAGTCGGTTTCCATTTCTGTTGTTGGAAGAAATGCATTTTGATTGGGAGTTATGAATAATTACTTTTTAAAGATTTGAACTTTCCTTTTTTCAATTCTAGGTGACAAGTTGAATACACAATTACTAGAAACTTTAATGACTACTTTATTTCGTTGGAAACACAAAACAGTAATGAATGAAAATAGCTGTAACTCATTCACAATCCAACAAAGAAGATATATATTGACAAATGTTGATAACTTGCGACGTTCCCTTAACACTCTGGAAATATTTCCCTTAGAAAGTCCAACCAATAGAAGCTAAGCAATGTCAACAGCTTTTTGGTACTATGGACTTGATCCTGGTAGTAATATCAAGATCAAATTGACCTTTTAATTACAGGCCAGCAACACTCTTTAAATCATCGAGATCGCAGGAGAGCTGAGTAGTTAGATTAACAAGGTCTGTTGCCCGGAAACTCGCTTAGAAACGCAACGCATAGTGGCGAATTCCAACAAGATTGATGATAATAAGCCTAAAATAGAATGATACAAGGGATATAAGGGCATATCAACACATATAATTGATACTCAATAATTCAAGAAAACAATTACAGACAGCATCAGTATTATTCTGCAAAGTCAGGAACGGATCTCTACTTTTTATAACATATCATGAGCACAACTACCATAAAACTAAGGGCAGGTATCGCCGAATATAATGAAGAAACACGCACATGCACTCCTGTTCCTGTACAGGGTGAAATTCGCATGAATGTAAATGCTGAAGAAGAAGAGTTAGGATTTTGGGATTTTGAATGGGTTCCATTGGAAAAGCCTGTGGGAGATAACGCTAAGTTCCAACCATTGATGTTAATTTTGATCCCAGGTGAAACACTTTGGGTTCCTATCAAATCTTGTAATTCTGGAAGAATGTTTGCTTTGGTGTTCTCTTCTAATGAGAAATACTTCTTTTGGTTACAAGAAAAGAACCCAAAGAACTTAGGCCTTAATGAATTAAATGAAAAGGATAAGAAAGTATTTGATAAGATGATGAAATTATTAAATTCACCTGAACAAAATGCCTCTGATAGTGATACTGAAGTCACACAAGAAAAGAAGGAAGAAAATGATGACATTGCAATGGAGGATGCAAACTAAGCATGTTTGATTTTTTGCCAAAATTAAATATCCACTATTATATATATATTTTTTTGCATGTTCATGTTGATTCAGGTTTAAGGCTCGATGAATACTATTGATTACATATGCACTCATTACAATGACTGGCCAGTTAACAATAATATCTAATTCGAGTTTTCTTTCTATGTAAGCATATCTTTCAGCTGCCATCTTACCTGCGAAACATATTTCAAGATATATATATCTATACATATCAATTATTCATCAAATTTTTACGTTAAATCAAATTTCAAATATGGAATTATTATGTTTCTTTTTATTTAAGTCTTTTTATACATTAGTTTTTCTAGATATATTAGGCCACTCATTAATAAACTCTATTAACCAAATAAAGATTTTAGATTGTCATAAAAAAACAGACATTATATATACATTTTGTAGTAACATAAAAAAGTTTTTTTGCTGTTTGACCTTTTGAATTATTTACAAGTGAGCACAAGATATATATAGTTTAGATGCTTATTGATATGGTACTTACTTCTATTCCTCAACATTTCATTATCCCTTGAATATATTAAACATAACATCAATTATTAATACCTACAGAGACTAATAAAATGATAAAAATAAAGAAGTACTAGTACATACTGTATTATGTTTTAAACAGCCGCCTAAGATAAAGTTTGAGTCACGTGACCACATAGAGTCAAAGCAAAAAATGAAGGATGCGAGGTTCGAACTCGCGCGGACACCGTCCAACAGATCTTAAGTCTGCCGCCTTAGACCACTCGGCCAACCCTCCAATTGATTGTTAAAGCTTTGGAACTTACTGAAATTTATAAAGAAATCTACAATACACGTGACAATGGATAAAAATTTGCATGTTATTTTGCTTGTAGCTTATTAAATATGCGATATGATTGCATATTGGAAGATATATAATGGAAATGAGAAAAAATAATATACCAATATAAAATATTGAAATGTTTAAACAGTTATATGATATGTAACAAACATTTTAGTGTTTTGGTATCAAAAGAAAAATAACTAGGATGTGAGATATTGTGTTGATTATGTTTCCAATATTATTCAAATAATATGAATTTTAAAGTATATATTGGAAGTTGTATTAAAGAATAAAAAATATATTTCTGTTTGCTATTAAAGCTCCAGTTAAATTTAAGAGGTAGAGTTCATTTCGCCTAACCCATTGTTTTTTTTATCATCATGGAGAAAATATATTTATGCCAATACATCCCTAAAACATGTAAATTTATTTTTAAAAAATTGATAAAATTTATTAAATTGATATCTTATAGGTTATTAATATCGTCAAATTTGGTTCTCTGGGAGTAACATATCATTGTTTAGTTTATGAAGATAATATTTCATAAATTCACACTCACAAATTCGTTTATTATTAACATTCAAATACTCATACATTCCAAGTTTAATTTTTTAACGAATATTCAAGAGTATTAAGTATATTTTAAAAGAATGATGATTTCATATTTATAACCTCATATAAAAAAAAAAAATCTGATTTATTTCATTTTTATTTAAATGCGTATGAAATCACATTGTTCAAAGAAATCATTACTTAAATTCAAACATCAACATCAGAAGGTATTGAAAGGTAACTATTTACCAAAAAAACGAAAACGAATTGTATTGAATTGTGATTAACTTTTAAAAACCAATTCTCATTTTCCCCAAAAAAGATGCCACCATGCTAAATACTTGGCAAAAACATACACACATACTTAACAAGAAGATAATTCAGAGATATACTATCTATATTATTCCTTAATAACTAGAATTTTGAGTTATTTGTCGAATACTTTGGTTGCAGTATATTAGTTAGTAATGTATTATCCACAAATTGGAGGAATTTTAAGATATAATATATTAGAGAAATAATAACATTCCAACTCATAATATGCGAAATTCGAGCTTCTAATATTGCTAAATATCACTCATTTCTCTCTTTTCACATATTTGCAGTTGTATGCTTCTTGTCCTCTACGCTTTTTTATACAGCATTTGCGAGCCGTCCTTTATTTCAGAGTGAAATTTGATATTTCTAGCAATATAAACATTTAGATGAAAAGTACAAAATATATAAAGAGACTCAATTCAGTGCCACATATTCTGCACATATTAATACTGACTATGTCTACTGAGTCTAAGAAGATTGTTGCAGAAAAAGAGGTGTTTTATGCATCTCCATTATACGATTTTTTGTTCCCATTCAGACCTGTAGGAAGCCAATGGTTAACAGAATATGTAATTGTTATATTTGCCGTGATTATTAGATGTGCAATTAGTTTGGGTGCTTATTCTGGTAAGGGTGTTCCTCCAATGTTTGGCGATTTTGAAGCTCAAAGACATTGGATGGAAATAACCCAACACATTCCAATATCACAATGGTATTGGTTTGATTTACAATATTGGGGTCTAGATTATCCACCTTTAACAGCCTATCACTCTTGGTTCCTAGGAAAGTTAGGTTCTTTTTTCCACCCTGAATGGTTTGCTTTGGATGATTCCAGAGGTGTGGAAGATGATTCTTTGAAGTCATACATGCGTTTCACTGTATTACTTAGTGAAGCCATATTTTACATTCCAGCCGTTGTATACTTTACCAAATGGTTTGGAAAACACAGAAATCAATCTCCAATTGGCCAATTCATTGCTGCAGCTGCAATCCTGTTCCAGCCATCATTAATGCTTATTGATCATGGTCACTTTCAATACAATAGTGTAATGCTAGGTCTTACAGTATACGCTCTTAATAATTTACTTGATGAATTTTATGCACCAGCAGCCATCTGTTTTGTCCTTTCTTTATGCTTCAAACAAATGGCTTTATATTATTCTCCAATTTTTTTTGCATACTTATTAAGTAGATCCCTATTTCAACCAAGAGTCAATATCAGCCGTTTAATTCTAATAGGTGTTGCTACTATAACTTCATTTGTTATTATGTTTGCACCAATCTATGTCTTTAGTGATGGTTTAAAAACTCTATTGCAAAGTATCCATAGAATATTTCCATTTGCCAGAGGTATCTTCGAAGATAAAGTTGCCAATTTCTGGTGTGTTACAAATGTTATTTTTAAATACAAGAATATATTTACACAAGAACAACTACAATTTTATTCATTGATTGGTACTTTAGTTGGGTTTTTACCATCTACTATAATAATCTTTTTATATCCAAAGAAATTTTTATTACCATATGCCTTAGCTGCTTGTTCAATGTCATTCTTTTTATTCAGTTTCCAAGTCCATGAAAAGAGTATTTTATTACCTTTAATGCCAATTACATTACTTTACACATCAACTAATTGGGATGTTCTTTCACTTGTATGCTGGATCAATAATGTGGCTTTATTTACATTATGGCCATTATTAAAGAAGGATGGATTATATTTACAATATTTTGTCTGTTACTTTTTAAGTAATTGGTTAATTGGTAATTTTAGCTTTATCACACCAACATTCTTACCAAGATTTTTAACACCGGGGCCATCTATTAGTAGCATCAAGGATGATTATCGTCGTAGAAGCTTATTACCAAAGAATATTCTATGGAAATTAATAATTGTATCATCATATATTGCTATGGGTATTATCCATTTTGTTGATTTATTTGTGGCTCCACCTGCTGCTTATCCTGACTTATGGGTCATCTTGAATTGTACTCTTGGATTTGGATGTTTCTCATTATTCTGGTTATGGAACAATTATCAAATCTTCAAGATTAGAAATCAAACAATTAATGAAATTTAAAAAACATTAAAAAAAAAAAAACAAATAAATATCGATATCATTCGTTTATGTAATAAATATGAATACAATAATTATATATATATATATATATATATATATATTATTATTAATTAGTATAAAAATAACAACAGAAAAAGAATATTACATATTATTATTCGTTAAAGAGTTCTATTAAACTTAATAAAAATTGTATATAAGTATTATGATCAATAAGATATAAGAAAGGAAAAACTATAGTAAATAAAAGATAATAACTGATTATATATATGCTTTTTTGTATTTAAAAAAAGAAAAATTGCCTCAAACATAAAAAAAAAATTTAATAATGAAAATTACAGGCTACATATTTCAAATAGTAAATATATTAAATTAAAATACTAATGTGTATTATCTATCTATCAGGATCATGAGACATTAAAAGGTTGTTATGAAATCAAAATATAATTTTTTTTCATTTTTCTAGTTTATTTTCTTTTATGAGAATGCTTCTTGTACAAGAAACGGAATATTATATATTATTATTAGCTTGATTTAATTTGGTCCTTGATTGATTGTAATTCAACTTTCTTTTGATTTAGAAAATTTTCTAATTCTGTTACTTGTTCTTCTATAGTTTTCAGATCATCGACAATTGTAGCTGTATTAACATGAACACTAGAATTATTTGAATTTTGAGAAGCAGATACTTGTTTACAGTAGCGAAGTAGACCTTCATATTGTTCTTTTAAAAGTTCTGTATTACCTTGATAAGTGGAACTACTTAGATGAGTAGATGAAGACGAAGAGGAGGAAATATTAATTGAAGGAGAAGAAGAAGATATTGACATATCAGATTTTGGATTTGATGGGGTAGAAGTTTGATTATTACATATATCAGATAATTGTGGCGGTAATTCTGAAGGTAATTGAGAACCATGATCATTTCTTTGTTTTAAGACATGAATGAAATAAAAAGCTGGATATTTTTGAACAGAAGGTAAATTTTTTGGATTAAATAATTTCCACATTTTATCATAATCAGAATTTGCTAAATTAAAGAATTTTGATTTTAAATTCATTGATAAAGAAGCAAAAGTATATTGATCATTATCTGAGATTGAATTTAAAATTTGTTGATATTCATCTTTTAAATTTGATTCAACTGTCCAATTAATCTCTTTAACTTCAACTTTTGGATCTGAACTTCTCTCTTTTTCTTTTTTGCTCTTTCTTTCAGCTACTAATTTAGCTTTACTACCTGGTACTAACCAATCTGGTAATTCATGTGGAACTTCAGTAGTAACTTTATTAACCATATCAAATAATAATCTCATACAAATAACAAATTCTTCAAAATCTAAATCATCATCATCATCAATATCTGATAAAAACCAAATTTTATTCGTTATCGATGTATCTAATTTTGAATTATAAAGAATTGGTTTAACTTGATCATAATTGACTTTATTATTTGATGGTTTTAAAGTTGTAAAAATTTTCCAATACTTTTTAATCTCTTCTTGATCTAGTTTTGGCATCCTATTTTTATGTTATTATTGTATTATCAATTAATCTATTATAAATTGTGTGTTTTACCTCTTTCCCAAATGGATTGACTTTTTAGTAGGTAATTTGTAACGAAATGTATTAGATCCTCTACAATAAAGAACCCTATTTTTATTAAACAATAAATTTGTAGGCAAATAAGTAGTCGTTTAATGTACTTTAATTATTGGTCAATTACCACAAAAAGAAGGTATCTAATTCTAAAAGATCGCACACAAAAACCACCCCTCAGAATACAACTGATCCCAATATCAATCTAAAACATCAAAAATTAGCCCTCACCAGTGAAAAATTGGATCTATTACTACTATTACTACCTTGTTGATGAAATTTCACCAAACAAGATGTTAAAGTCCCTGAATGAAAAAATTAAAATTTGAAATTTCTTCGTAAATAATGACACAACGTGAGAATTACGCAGATATCACGTGCAATTTTATTGCGTCCATTTTAAGTAATTTTAAATTTGAAAAATTAAAATGGCTGCGCGCTTGCTAATTGCCCAAATTAGAAAAGCTATTAATAAAATAAAAGAAGAGCTGGCAAAATAATGCAAATTGCAGATAAGGAAGTGCTGAATCAAAGCTGTGATCTGGGGCTTCTAGATCAGGTAATACCTGTGATTTATTACTGGATCATTGTTCAATAACTGGAATCTGAACTGAGGTTTATAATGGACGTGAAAACCCATTCTTTGTTTCTTTTCTATTCTCTTCTCCCATGTCTTTCCCAATTGTTGTCTGTTTCACACTTTTATTATTATTTGAAGGGTGAAACATATTAACAAAATAATATTATTCTATCACATAACAACAACTCTCCAAAAAAATGCTTCCCAAGAACTTTTTCCTATACTTTCTATCTCTTTTCATAATACGACTCAATTTGATTGTAGCTGTTCCATATGAAGCATACCCATTAGATAAACAGTTTCCACCTGTAGCTAGGGTAAATGAACAATTCACTTTCCAAATTTCCAATGATACTTACGAATCATCCTTCGGTAATTCGGTACAAATCACTTATACTGCGCTTAATTTACCTTCTTGGCTGACTTTCGATTCTGCTTCTCGTACTTTTTCTGGTGTCCCAACTTCTGAATTCATCCCTGGTAGTTCAACTACTCAATATTTTCAAATTGGTCTTTCTGGTTTGGATCAACAAGATAATCAATATTTGACTAATCAATACACTCTAGTGGTAAGTAGTACTTCAACTGTTAAATTAGCTTCTGATTTCGATCTATTGACTCTTTTGAAAAAATTTGGTACTGCTAATGGTAATGATGGTTTAATTGTCTCACCATTTCAACAATTTAATATCACTTTTGATAAATCACAATTTATCTCTTCTACTTCTGCCAATCTTGAATTTTATGGTCGTTCTGAACAATACAACGCTCCATTGCCAAGTTGGTGTTCATTCGATCCTAATACTTTAATGTTTAGTGGTGTCGCTCCTGCTGTTAATTCAGAAATTGCTCCTGAATTCGCTTATGAATTAGCTTTGCTTGTTACTGATGTACCAGGTTATGCAGGATTAACTGTTCCATTCGAAGTTGTCGTTGGTGCTCATCAATTGACCACTACTGCTGAACATACTCATTCTATTAATATCACAGATGATAATACATTTGATTATAATCTTCCATTAGAAAATATTTATTTAGATGGTACACCCATCTCTACTAATGATATTGGCAACCTTAATCTATTAAATGCACCTAATTGGGTTACTTTAGATAACTATGCGATTAAAGGTACTTTCCCAACTAATCAAAATCCAGTTAATTTCTCTTTAGCCTTCTACGATAAGTATGCTGATGCTCTTTATTTGAATTTTGAATTAAGTAAAAAAGAAGAAATTAAATTATTTACCATTTCTTCATTACCTAATATTAATGCTACTAAAGGTGAGTGGTTTTCTTATAATTTCCAAGATTCACAATTTACTGATTTTAAAACTACTAATGTATCTATCGATTTTTCAAATGTTACCAACTCCCATGATTGGTTGTCTTTTGATTCAAATAATTTAACCTTACATGGTAAAGTTCCACAGAATTTTGATGAATTTGAATTAGGTTTACTTGCTTCAAAGAATAATGAAAAACAAGTCCTACAATTTAAATTATCAGGTATTAACCCTCCAAAAAGTAGTTCCATTTATCATTCGAGTTCAACTCATAAGCATAGCTCTTCTGTTTATTCTTCAAGTTATAAGCCAAGCGGTAGATATAGTTCTTCCATGTCAAGCAGTGTCTACATTTCTTCTTCTTACTATTACTCTATGCATTCAAGTTCATCTCACCTTAATCATACAACTACTACTCATAGACATAATATCTCCTCAACTACTCATCACAATATATCCACTACACATAAATTGAATTCTTCTTCAATCACAAGCCATCACAACAAAACTGCTATGATTACTCCAAGACCCACTTCCTCAAGTATCGTTTCTTCTATTTCTTATTCAACTTCTCAATATAATGCTACTAGTGTTAATGCAACTTTATCTACACACCCAGTTCAAGATTCTGTTACAGGAAAACACCATAGTAGAACTACTGCGATTGCTGCTGGTGTTACTGTACCAATTGGAACCATTTTGATTATTTCAATTCTTTTCCTATTCTGGAGAAATAACAGAAAACATAGAAATAAGCCAAAGACTGATAGTGAAAGTAATGCTGGATTATCAGAAAAACCACAAGAGAAGAAATATTCACAACCACCTTCTTACGTTGCTCCTATCCCAGTTGTTACATCTTCAAGCTCAAAGAGATCTTCAAGCTATTTTAGCAGTAGCAGTGGTACCATTGCTAATGGTTCATTAGATGATACAAAGACTATTACTGAAGATGATCCAAGATATGCTACTAACATTGCTGGCTTAAAAGCTCTATCTGCATTTGGGGTACATAGTGGAAGCTCATTCGATCTTTCTTCAACAGATTACGATGATAAATTATATTCTTCCGATGATTCAAAACATGATCCATCTAGTAACCGTGGTTCTATTGCAATGCTAGGCGCCGACGCTTTTACTTCTCGTGACAATCTATTAAAACCTCAAATAATGACTTCTGATCACCAAATTGACTACTCTAGTTCCTTCTCTGATTTCTACCCTAATAATGGTAAGGGAATAGATACTGTTATTGAAGAAAGTGAAAAAAATACATTAGATCCAAAGAAAACATATGTTATGCCAAGCCTTAACATAAGTACATTATATATGGATGAGCAACCAGTCACTAAAAAATCATGGAGAAATAATACTGAATATAACAAACCTTCAACCACATCTCAACCATCTCCAAATACAGTCTCAACCACTGAGGTAACCAATACTGAACCACAAGAATTTAAGAGTTTAAACAGAAACCCATTCAAAACTTCTTTAGTCCATGAAGACTCTGTTCTAAATTTAATATCTTCTCCAGATTCCCCAGTTGAACCACACTCCATAATTAACACTAGAGACTTTACTCCAAAGAGATTTGAAATACTAGAATACCTACCTGATATGTCTGTTTTAGATCAAGTCACCGAAGAATCCCAAAACTCTGACGCTGAAGGTGATATTGACACCGATTCTGATATAACTGTTAGAATTGATTAATTTATCCGCTAATATAGGACCATATGCCTACCAACATTTGCTTACATTCTTAATTTTTTAAACTAACTTTAAAGACACTTTACTTACATTCTTTATTTGCACAAAATATCTTTTTTTTAATTCATCGTTTCATTGAATCAAAGTGCAACAGCATAAAAATTTAAACATTTTTTTATATCTTTATTTACGTTCATATTTACAAAAAATATATACAATTATATATAAATACGATAACCCTGAACTTTTTTTCTAAATTATTATTTGTTTTATTTATGACGTATCATTAAATGCTTGACCATAATTCCAAATCCGCTAAGTTTCATTTGTAAAAAATGCCAATTTGACCTTTAAACATCAAGCTGCTGAGAGGCTTTCTTTTAAAATATACACCCTAAGTTGAAACTATTTCGCAGTGTATATATATCCTAGAAATAGTTTGTTAGAATATTTAGTTTTAATTTTTATTAATAATTAAATATTTATTTTGGCTAATGACGCACACTTCTTTAAACATATAATGAATTTCTGAATGATTCGAAGAGAAATTGAAACACAACGGCAGAGAGATCTAAGGCATAAGAGATTATTTCAAGACTTAGACATCGATGATGATGGGGATATTAAGCCCTCAGATTTAAAAGAGGCATTTTTCAAGATGGATCATCCTTTGAAGGAAAATGAAGAAGCTGTACGAGCGCTGTATGCCGCAATGGATATTAATCAAACAAATCATGTAGACTTTAGTACTTTCGACAAATTTGCCACTATTGCTGAATCTCAGATTGAAAAAGGGTTTAATGAAATCGACACAAATAGGGATGGTGTTATTACACCATCCGAAATATCTGCATATATTACAAAGTTACATAAAGAGAACTCAAAGAAACCTCGTTTTGTTGGATTAAAAACTCCTACTGATCTATCCCTATCAAACTTTATCGAATGGGCATTTAACTTAAAAGAAAATAATCACAAAGAGAGGTCTGAAATAACTTATAATCAATGGAGAGACTTTCTTATCTTAATACCAAAAAGGGAAGGCTCGAGAATTAAAACTGCATATGGATATTTCTACTTATTTAAAGAGGATGTAGATTTATCTTCAGAAGGTGATATGACTTTAATCAATGATTTTATAGATGGTATTGGCTTTTTTTTTGCAGGAGGGCTCGCTGGGGTAGTGTCTAGAACATGCACAGCTCCTCTTGATAGAATTAAAGTATTCCTTATTGCAAGAACAGATTTATCTTCAACAATATTAAATACAACAGAGCAAGTACTTGCCCATAACCCTCATGCAAATGTGGAAAAATTAAGATCACCACTTATTAAGGCAATAATTACTCTTTATCGTGGAGGTGGTATTCGACAATTCTATGTTGGTAATGGGCTTAATATTTTTAAAGTGTTCCCTGAAAGTTCTATTAAATTTGGATCATTTGAAATTTGCAAACAGTTAATGGCAAAACTGGAAGGAAAAGGATCAAAATCTGATATTTCTCAACTTTCTACATACATGGCGGGTGGTTTAGCAGGTATGGCAGCTCAATGCACAAGCTATCCTATTGATACATTAAAATTTAGGATGCAATGTGCCAACTTACACACTCATGTCAATGGTAACGCTCTTATTCTACGAACAGCAAAAGATATGTACAAAGAAGGTGGATTAAAAATATTTTACAGAGGGATATCTGCTGGTCTAGTGGGTATTTTCCCATATGCAGCTATTGATTTAGGAACTTTTACTGCCCTCAAATCATTATATACTAGACGTACAGCTAAAGCACAAGGTATTTTAGAGCAAGATGTGACAATAAGTAATTTAGCAGTCCTACCGATGGGTGCATTTAGTGGTTCAATAGGGGCTACCATAGTTTATCCAATTAATTTGTGCAGAACAAGATTACAAACACAGGGAACATTTGCCCACCCATACCACTATACCGGCTTCAGAGATGTGTTCATTCAAACAATACGGAGAGAAGGATATCAAGGTCTTTACAAGGGTTTAGTTCCTACATTAGCCAAAGTTTGCCCTGCGGTATCTATCAGTTATCTATGTTATGAGAATTTGAAAAGGTTCTTTGACTTAGAGAAGTAAAAAGCATATCCTAATAATTAATGTTTATTAGTGCCGCAACGGGCGTTTTTTTCGTAATTAATATTCTAATATATAATTGTACAATCGTGAAGAATTTACAAATAATTTCCTAATCAACGATGTAAATAATAATACCTTTTAGCTTATATCATTTAATTTTTTATACACCTGGAGAAGATGGTAGATTTCTCTTCCTAGAACCTTTTGGTTGTATATCTAGCTCATCATCGCTATAAAAGGTAGAATATAAACTCATTGATGTATTTAATGTTGCATCTACCATCACCATTGAATCATCTAACTCATAGACATAATTTAAACTTCTATCATTTATTTTTAACCTTTCAGTGAAAGATGTTAAGTTAATTGACCCAACAGAGACACCGACCAAAGGTACCATTTTTACTGCAGAGCTCATATGAATTTGTTCAGCACTATTAGAGAAAGGTGTTTCTGAATCAGATTTAACCCAGTTCATATCTTGCTCGTAAAATTTTCTTTGAGAAGGGTTATCTAATGTTTTTAAATTGTCGCTTGAATGCCCTAGCTCCAAGCCCAATGCATTCCCAACAAATTCAAAAGTGACGGCACCATCATGTATTCTTGGCAGAGTTTCTAGGTTTCTAATAAGATTATTTAAACTTGTTCTAAACCCATCATAAACTTGAGTCTCATATACTTTAGGTGAATTGTCTGGTCGTGAAAGCAAATTACGGAAATCTAACACATATCGCTCAATATACCTTTCTTCTCTGGTGGTGACAATACACACATTCATTCTATACATTTTCTGGATCCTTGCAACAAAATTGTCGATAAACTCTTCGATATAACTCTTCACTACTGGGTGCCTATTTACAGGCATAAATTGTGGCAAGTTAAAGCCTTGATAACTTGCCAAGTCAAATGAAGCGGCGGGATACACATTCCTATGGTAGAAGATGAGGTTGATATAGCATTTTAAATACACCTTTAGCCATTTTGCTGTAATATCGTCCATATAGAAAGGGTTCTATACCTTGCAAATATCCTGCCTGAAAGTATAGACTTTGTTTATTTATATTCCATACTGGTAGATTTTGTTAAACTTTTCGTCTTTTTACGCGACAGGATCACATTAAAGCTGTGATAATGGACCCTTTACAACAATGAAAAACTTTAATAAACTTCATATTGAGAGTTTATATATTCAACTATATTGAATTTAATATCTAAATAAAATAGAAATAGGTGTAGAGATTAAAGCATTTTTAGAAAACCAAAAAATTGGAAAATGGTAGCCACAATAAACGCTCTGAATGTGGATGATGTTCATCGGATCACTTCTGGGCAGGTAATCATTGACTTAACTACTGCCATTAAGGAGTTAGTAGATAATAGCATTGATGCAGAGGCATCTAATATAGAGATAACTTTTAAGAATTATGGTATAGATTCGATTGAATGTTCCGATGACGGTATAGGTATCTCCCCAGAGAACTACGAATCTCTTGCATTGAAAAGTTTTACTTCAAAAATTTCATCCTTTGATGATATTCAATCTATAACGACAATGGGTTTTAGAGGAGAGGCTCTATCGTCTCTATGTGCCATTTCTGATCTAGAGGTGACAACAACAGTGAATCCTCCACGTGCAGATAAGTTAAACTATGATTTCCATGGGAAATTGGTTTCTAAAGTAACTGCTACTAGAAATAAAGGGACTTCTATATTGGTTACCAAATTGTTTCACAGTTTACCTGTTCGCCAGAAAGAATTTAAAAGAACTGCAAAAAAACAATTTACTGATTGTATTGGGCTATTACAAAGTTATGCTGTAATACAAGAAGGAATCAGATTCTTAGTTAACAATATTTCTCCAAATGGTAGGAAACAAACACTAATCTCTACAACAAAAAATTCCTCGTTGGATCGTAGGATTAAAAGTATATTTGGATCAAATTCTATGCGTGGGCTAGATACCGTTGATTTGATGTTAGATTTAAATCCTTACAAGACAAAGATGATAAGAAAATATCAAGAAGATCCTATTAGTTTCGAAAAACTTGATTACAAAATCCATGTTACGGGTTATATATCGAAAAATTCCTTTGGTTGTGGGAGGAATTCAAAAGATCGCCAATTTTTGTTTGTTAATGATCGACCAATACTCTATCCATCCATTGCCAAATGTTGCAATGAAATTTACAGAACGTTTAATACTGTTCAGTACCCTTCTTTTTTTCTAAATATACAGGTTTCTCCAGAATTATTAGATATAAATGTGACTCCAGATAAAAGAACTGTTATATTACATTATGAACAGATTGTAATTGATATTCTAAAGGAAGAATTATCGAAATATTTTGATGGACAGGATCTAGTTTTGCCAAGGACATCCCGATTAGAGTTGGATGCTCCACCTTTGAAGAAGATTAAAATTGAAGCAACATCACGTACATCCGATAGGAGTCATAATGATTTTGTGAAGGAAATTTATCTTGAAGAAGAAAAGTATTTCCCACCTGATTCTAGCGATACACCAGATAACGTCACTTTTGAAGATAATATAAGGGAGGAACCTGACACTTCTTCTAGAACTAAGGAATCTTGTGATACTCAAAGTACACCAAATTTCAAATTAAGTCAAGAAGTAAACTCTGTATGGCAATCCCAAGACAACAAAACAAAGCAATTAAAATTTTCTGAACAAGAGAATGAAGAAGAAGATATTGGCAAGGAGAAAGAGGACAATATGGATAGAGATGTTTCGGATGAATCAGATCTGGTGGATGATGCTGAATCAGAAAGTGAATTACCAAGTTTTGTTAATAATGAGATAGCTAAGGATACTCACTCTACTGATAATCTTGAAAGTTATAAACACTCAGAAGGACTTCATCATATTTCTTTGAGAAAAGTGAATGAGATTTCACCGCTCCAAAGTCAAACCTTAACAATAGAAATCGATGGCCATAAAGATGAGCAAGAAGTACAAGTATTTGATGATGGATTAGTATTTCTTAACGATAACGATTCTCATAATACAGAAAATGATAAAGAAGACACTGTCAGTAAAGCTACTCCAGAATTAAATGATTCGGAAGATTTAGGTGTTGAAGATACTACAATACTATCTTCTGATAACTCTGATGATTTATCAAGAGATTATTATAGAAGTGAGAATTTTGTTAGGGACCAAACCAAAAATATATCTATTCATAGAACGTTGGATGATGCATTAGTAACCAAAGAAATAGATGAATTCTATACATATATTTGGAGTATTGCGAAGAGACAGCAACAATTTCAAAATGGTTTGAAAGCAAGAAATTTTGAAAGCAAATTCAATGAAGTAATGAATGGAAATATCAAGAATAAAATACTTAGAAGTAAGGATAATCCAACAGATGAAGCACTCTCAGAAGAGTATATGACACTTACTGTTAAAAAAGAAGATTTTAAGAAAATGAAAGTTGTAGGGCAATTTAATTTAGGGTTTATTATAGTAACCAGAAAGATTAAGGATAAATATGATTTATTTATCGTTGATCAGCATGCTAGTGATGAAAAATTTAATTTTGAAACATTACAAAAAACGACAGTTTTCAAATCTCAAAAATTAATTGTCCCCCAAAAGGTGGATTTAAACGTGATAGATGAATTAGTTGTATTAGATAATCTTGATATTTTTACTAAAAATGGGTTCAAGATTAAAGTTACTGAAGATGCTGAAGCTGATGAGAAAATTCAGTTGATCAGTTTACCTGTATCCAAAAGAACTAATTTTGATATAAATGATTTCCATGAATTAATTCATTTAATTAAAGAGAGTGGAGGGTTAAGTAAGAATAGTATCAGATGTTCTAAGATTAGAAGTATGTTTGCAATGAGAGCTTGTAGAAGTAGTGTAATGATTGGTAAACCATTAAATAAAAAGACGATGTCTAAGATAGTTGAACATTTGAGTGAATTGCATAAACCATGGAATTGTCCACATGGTAGACCAACAATGAGACATTTAATAGAATTAGAAAATCGAAAGACCTTTGTGAAGGACTATATGCTTTAATGTATAATAAAGATTTTTTTTTTTCATTGAAAATTTATGTATAATATGGTATCTATAAATAGCTAATGGGTGTGAGATTACAAACATATATATATAATATTATATATACTCTTTTTTTTTTAGTTTATTTTTTTATCTTTGTTAATCTGATGAAGTGAGAAATGCATGCTAATATACAAGGTAGATAATTTTTTTTTTTGTAGTTTTCATAATTAAATTACTCCTCAGCAATAGCTTTATGCAATAAAAAAGTTAGTTCCTCAACATCAATTCTTTGAATGAATAAATTCCTTAAAAGACCAACCATTGTTAAGAAACTTGCAACACCAACTGGAACAACACAAAAAACGGTAATTTTGTATAAATCTATTGTTCTTTTATTAGTTGCTAAAAATATTGGATAATCATGCTTTCTTCTAAATTTTGATTTTTCCTTTTTACCAGTTGAAGAAGAACGTGTATTACTAGATATATCACTATGTCTTGAATTTGAATTAATGGATGATGAATCGGAAGATTGATAATCTGATGAACTATCTAATGATGATTTTGAAGCTTTTTCATTAACATAATTTAAATTTGATGATAGATAACTTTGCCATATAAACATAACGGTTAAGAAACAACTTATTATTATCCAGACATGTAGAAGATAATCAGAATGCAAAGAGAATGAGTTAATAACTAGAGATTCGACAGTGATTATCAATAAGGACATCGAAAACATTCTTACGATAGCGGCTACTGTTGAATATTTTACAATCCAACGAATCATGAGAGAGTCTAAAGTAGCATATGTCAAATATAAAGATACTAATGACCATAAAGAACAGAGTAGGTACTCCGAAGCAGTAGCATGTGTTAAATTAGTTAATGATTGAATGAGTATGTTTGTGGTAGAATTTTTCAAAATATCACCTGTATTATTAATATGTGCAGTAGTGGCGGCGGTGACATTATTATTATTATAAGGAATGTTATTAAAGTAAAGGCTTTGATCAGAATATAGGAGTTGCCATGCTTTTTTCAAAGATTTAAATATATTGAACAATGGTGGTAACAAAGATACATCTCTGCAAAGTGCCATGAAAAAATGTTGATTTGCAGTTAAATGAGATAATGAAAGAGTTTTCATAGATGTATAAACACCCATTAAAGATTTTGAAGGCGATTCAAAGTTCTCATCATCTATTATATTATTGTTATTATTATTATTTATAGTGGACATTGATGGAATATTATAAGTCTTTCTTTCTCTTAATTTGATAAAATCTTTATTATCTAAATGATAATATTCATAAATTGGTGTATCTCGATTTAAAGAGTAATCAATTTTCTTAGTTGGTTTATATGATTGATATTTAATATGTGATTCGCTTAAGATGGGGTCAGAATGTGATTCCATGTCAAACAAAGTGAATATGGAAAGAGATGCAGTTAACCTTTTTCAACAATTAAAAGAAAAATAACAACAATAGGAATATTCAGAATTTTAATACCTTGTGATTGACCACTAATATATATATATATATATATGTTTGTGTGGGTTATTCTTTTTGAAGATCAGGTCTCAGATAATATTAAAAGATAATATTCTTCTTTAATTATGCTCTTTTTATAATTCTATAATATAGATGATGATGAAAGGGTAAAAAAATACAAAAAGATCCTTGTTATTACAAAAGAGGATTTATTTAAAGATTAAAGTTTCCTACTAAAATTTGAACATTTCCTTTGAGATGTAAATTTTTTACAAAAATGGTCTTTCTTTGGCATAAAGAGAAATCGAAGAGCATCTTGCTTCACGTGACACGAGATAATGATCATTTTCTTAATAAAAAGAGCAACAAATTTGACTGCTTTGAAAGTAAACAAAACAGAGATTTCAATGAATCTTATATTCTTCTTTGGTGAATAAGACACATTTTTATATTTTTATATTTTGAGATTCTGATGTATCTATATATCTATAAACTAAGGTATGCACATTGAGTGAGGTGAGATTCCCATATCATTTTTGAATCCTTATTAATGTTGTTCTTAAAGAACTAGTTAGTATATACTCTATTTCTTTATTTCAAACTCTATCTTTTTTAGATTTGATAATTGAAGTTTCTTTTTTTTTAATATTATAGATCTATGACGCAATTTTTTATTATATAATTATTTCTTCCTTTTTTGGTTCAAATCTACAGATTATTTCCCAATAAGGAGATACAAACTCCTATTAAGGTAAATGTAATTTTCCGTTGCCGGGGAAACTTTCTTTCTGCGCATTTTTTTAAGAGATCTCTATATTGCTACAGAAATAAATACCAAATTAGGATATATTTAGTGCAAAAAAACAAGATATTGAGAAATTGAAAGTATTGAGATGGTAGAATATTGAGAGAGATGAATAGTGAATAAGTATTGAGATAGTGGAATAGGGATAATGATATAGGTGTTTGTATTGATATTGAAAGAAGAATATTCATTGAATATTATGGTTGTGTGTTTTACAAGGATGTTGCTAAGTACATACCCATGTATATATTATTAGTAAAAGAATGAACACAATAGTAGGTTTCAGTTTAACTAAATACCTTTCTATCTCTTTTTTAACAAATAATGCTTTACCAGTTTGATTAACATATATATTTTCTTCTTCTTCTTCTATATTAGTTTCATAAATATCTAATAATTCATAATCATAATCAAATGTTGATTGATAATGTGTTTGTTCTTGATAATATGTTAATTCTAATTCCTCCTCTTCCGTTTCTTCTTCTTCTAGTAATAACACATCGTCTTGTAAAGTATTATATGAATAATTATAACATAACATTTGTTTTATCTTTTCAATTTTTAAATAAATATTATTCAATTTTTTAACTCTTTTATCATATGTATCCTTTAAATATCCAATATGCATACCAATATTATTTATATCATTCTCTAGAGATTGTATTCGTTCATTCATTAATTCAATTGCAAATATATTTTGTGATATACATTCATTATTATATTGTATTTTATTATCATATATTTTTAAGTATTCAATATTATTAATCTCTAATGTATTTAATATCGAATTATTCATTGTATATTTTCTCTCTAATATATCATATTTTGTTGAAAGTTCATCATATTTTTCATATGCTAATTCTTTATCTGTAATATGATCAGATATTTTTCTTTTCAATATATCTGATATTTGTAATATTTCCATTGACCTTATTTATCTTTATTATTAATTATTTCACTTTATGAAGAGGTCACAGAACCGTGATTTTTTTTTCTTTTATTATTAAATTCCAAAATAACAACCATTCAATATGTAAAACAACAACATATCTTTTTTTAATAAACTAGATGTACTATGTTTGATCAATAGTATTAGAGGGGGCTTTCAGCATCAATTTTTCATTCAAACATCTCATTAGTTTTCCTAAACGGGTATCACACTGTTTACTTTTCCATTTCGGGCCATCCAATATATATATATAGAATAATAATAAGCATTATTTAAAGACTGTACTTAAAGTGAAAAGAGTATATTATCATCATATCTATCCAGAATCTACAAATATCATGTGAGCAATATATGATATCTACATATTTGATACTGATTAGGGGTTGACAAGTTTCTTTCTTTAAATGATAATGAAACTAAAGAATGATATAATACATAAATGACGTATTTCAATATGGATTACTATTTGAATTATTAGCAAGCCATGCCAGTAATTGGAACTTAGTGAAAGAAAATAAAAAAAGTGACATTTTTATTGAAAAGTACATACATCTTTACATTGGTTAAGCTTGTTAATTATGTGGGAAAAGATGTCGTATCAAACGAGCCCGGCATTACTTATACTCTCCCTTTATTTTTATTATTATTATTATCACCAGGGAGAAAGAATGATCAGGCCATCTCACCAACAAAGCATTATTGTGGAATCTGCATGATTACCTGGCTCAAAGGAACTCAATAGCAAGCATCAAATAACATCTTTGAAGGTTGGTTCATATCCTGGAGGAATGGAATTCTCTTTGAAGACAGGGTTCATCCTTCCATTGATCTCAAAGACGGGCAATTAAAGTGGAGATGCAAATGAAATGGTAAGATTGAATGATTTATTAACAATATACATCTTTCTAAATTAGTTAAAAAATTAATATATATAAGAAGAAGGAATCCGATCAAGCAATAAAATCTGTCTTTCACAAAATTTTCTTTCTTGATTTTATTCAAATTACTTAATTAATAGATATTAGTTTTCTAGTTATAAAATTTGAAAATAATTAAAGGGAAACTGATTTTTCACAAATTAATTTGATATTTATTTAAACACATTAAAAGAAAAGAACAAAAATGTCTGCTATTATTTATTCTGGTGCAGCTGCAGCAGTAGCTACTGCAGTGGCTACAACTACTTATTACTCAAAACATTCATCTTCTAAAAAGGATACTTTAATAAATCCAAATTCTTCAACTGCAATAGTTGATAAAACAAACTTGGCATTGCCTTATGAATCAGATAATACATTAAGAAGTTCGAATCCAGAAGTCGTCTATGCAACACCAAAAGGGTTTGTATCATCTGCTGCATTACATCGAGAACAACAAAATAGTTCATGGAATAGAATCATTCATGGTATTCATGATGATATTTCAAGTTTTAAATCTGCTTTATTACATAGTAATAAAGAAAAATTATTACAAGAAGAAAATATTAAATATGGTTCACCTGAATGGAATAATTGGAAAGAAACTGCTATTAATGAATTCGATGATGCTAATAAAGAATTTAAAAAATTTCTTCAAAAATATTATTATACTATGAGTAAACATAGTATACATAATGAACGTGATAAGAATGTGAAATTAACTGAAGAATTGAAAAAGCTTGAAGATAAATTAGAATCTAAGAGGATTCAATTAAAGAAATATACAGGATTAAATGAAACTCCAAAAACTTTAAATAAGAATGTTGATGTCATTGCATCCAAATCATTACGTGGTTGGGGTGAAAATGCTGAAGAATTCTCTCGTGAAAGAGAGAAGGAATCTTCATTATTTGAAAAAGATAAACCAAGTAATGCACAACAAAATTTAGATAAATTGAAAAAAACTTATAATGATTTAGAGAATAATTTAGAGACACAATCGATATTAGCTGATAATACCCTAAGAAGCTTACATGGTTGGGGTGAAACAGCAGAACAATTAGCAGAAGAAGAAATTGCAGATATCAATTGGAGAACAAAACACCCAACATCACAACAGATGGAAGTTAATCTTTCAAATGCAAGTGAAACGTTAAATAAAGCTAAGGATAAATTACATGAACAAATGGAAGCTACTTCTCTTTGGGGTTCAATCTTCCAAGGAAGAAAGAATTCAGATGCAAAACAATTAGCTCAGAAAGAGTATGATACGGCATTGGAAAAATATAATTATGCAAGAAAAGAGCTAGATGATTTCTTGAAATCAATGCATCATTAAAAATGACACTTTAAAATAACTCTAAAAGTTTTAAGAAAAAAATATAAATAAATTACAACTATAACACATATATATTCGATATACATACAACACTACATAATATGATATTACAAATTGTTTGTTTTAAAACACATGCCACTATTCTATTAATATATACTTATATATATCTAATTATCAAGCATTTATTGGTATTACTGTATAATCTATTAATCCATTTTAACGGCGCTATCACGACCAACTCGGCGGCTACACTTCCGCGCAATTTTATTTAGTGGATCCGGGTAAACTCTTCTTTCTTGTTTTTAACTAAATCATACTAATCACTAATATATTATTATATAATTGTAATACCAGCCATCAATAACAATTATTATTAATAAAATGATCATCTTAATGATGTTTCTTGTATACAATTTGAGGTTTAAATGGCGAGAAAAGGTGTCAATTCTTCAGTTTCAACGTCAGATCACGTGCCGGCGTGACGGAACAGCAAAGCTTGGCAGCTGATTGATTATTGATCGATTTCTCGATGGAGGTAGACAAATAGAAGATGGGTGTAGTCATGGATCGTGCTACATCTTGTCATGCATTGCGCAATGCACTAGCTACTGACAGGATAAAATATATTTCCTAGTTTTGCGTGATTCAAGGATAGATACATTTGTCTCAAGTCGATGACTACGTGCTAAAAATACTCATATTACCAATATTATCTCATTTCATTTTTTTGCTTTGGAATTCTGTATATTATCAAAATATATAAAAAAGAGTTGACAACCAAACAATATATTAAAGAAGGGCCAACTTGTATTACTGGGTAATGGCGTTTAAATAGAGACAACTTTCATTATTTATTTTTTTTCTATCTTTATTTTATTTTGTTTCAAATCAGTCATTCTTCCTTCTATTACGCATAAAAAAGGTTATTCTTACATTTAAATAATAGTTATTTATCAGAGACTAGCTTGCTACTTATTGGGAACATCTGGTATTGAAATATAGATAACTATTGAAAAAAGCCAAGAAATAAAAATTTAATAGTAAAAAAATAAAATATAAAAACAAACAAACATGGCGACCTCTTCTGATCCATCACCTGGGGCTACTTCAAATAGTAGTTCTGAATCAGATGATGATAATACGTTGCCCGCAATGTTTAAAATCACACCTAATTTATTCCAAGCACAACAATTAGATTCATTCGATGATCCACGTCTGTATATGATTATTGCAAGACATTCTCATTTTATTGAACATGGTCAAAGATTGCGTAATTTAAGTTGGAGAATCGTAAATAAAGATGTATTATCTAATAAGTTAAATGGTAATGAGACAACGAATAAACATATTATTAAAAGGGACGGTATAAGAAGTGTGTATAATTTATTAGCCTCAACGAAAGCAAATCAGAATACTAATAATAATAATACTTTGATTAATAATAATAAGCAAAACATAAACAGACATACTAATAATAATACAATTTCGCCACCTATGAATAAAAATATTCATAACACCAATAATAATACGATTGCTTATCATAACAATACCAAGAAGAATTATAAAAAATTGTCTAATAATTCTCAACAGAATAATAAATCACAAATTAATAATATTACTTCCACCACTATTATTGCTAATGTTTCAAATGATATTAATGGTACTACTCCTAAATCTGAAAATATAATGACAAATAGATCTACACCTCATTCACCTCCTTCTCTTTTTTCAAATACCAAAAAACTAACACAAAGTAAAAAATCATCAGTAGAAGATAATTCTCTTCGGCCAAATAATGATACTTCTTCATCAATAATAGATCAACAAGCTATTGATGCACTTCCTCAAAGACCTGGTTATCCTTCCCGTAGTAAATCTCTTTTTAGTGATCAACATAAGAAATTGAATAATAAAGAAAGTCAAAATCCTATAAATAATATTAACTTAAAGAAATCTTCTACTACTACTACTACTAATAATAATAATAATAATATGAAAACTAATGACCAAAAACGTTCTTTATTCTATCTAGATAGAACTCCATCTAGAGGTTCATCACATAATGGCGATTATAGTCAAGATTCTTCACGAAGTAATTCATCAAAGAATAGTCTTATCAATTGTCTAAGTAATCCAAAGAATAATTCATTACCTAAAGATCACATTATTACTGGTAACAATAAAGCTTTACAAAAATCACCAAATGGTCAACAGACTAACAATTCAAATAACAAAAAAAATAATAATCAATCAAATAGGCAAATATCTTTATTTACTAGTAATCGACCGAATAACAACATTTCATATTCCACTAGTAGTCATACAAATGGTGAACCACGTATAATTTTTAGTAGTGAAGATTCTGATTCTGATTGGGAAGAATCTTTATCTGATTCAGATTTTGATGATGATGATGATGAATTATCTAATGGATATTATGAACGTGAATGGGATAAATTAATGTTTTCAAAACAAAAAGTTAACAGTGGACGAAATAGTTTTACAGGTAGCGACCATAGTTCAACAGACGATTTTCATCATGAAAAAGTGAAGAAGAGTTTGCTAACAGGTTTATTCTCTAATCCATCTAGTTCAGGAGCAAGTACTCCTAATGTTGTTAATCTTCCAACATCATCCCCACCAAGTAAAATACATTCGTCATCTGCATCAAAGAAGAAAACACCAACTTTGAAAACTTCTAATGTTACAGCTAAAGGTTCTGTTACCCCAATATCTGCATATGGTCATAACTCAACTCAACATTTACAAAATTTAAATGTTAAGGACTCTTCAACTTCATTACATTCATTTGTTCAACACAAACCTGAACGTAAGAAATATTCACAAGCTCCTCTTTCTGCTCAAACTTTATTACCTGCTGCATTATCTACACATTTATTTGTCCCTAATTATGTAATACAACAAAACCGGCATAATGAGAATGGAAATGATTCTTCTTCAAATGAGATCTCAAACAAGTCTTTAGAAAAAAGAAGAAAATCAATGGATATTCCATCAAAAAACCGTAAAATTAATCATGAATACAATGGGATAAAGACAAGAATGGAGATATCTGAGGAAGAAAAGTTTGTAAGAGCATATAACAGACTAGATAGGAAAAAGAAGTGATTATGATTTTATTCTTTTTTATCACTAGAATCTATCTATCTAGCATCCAAACAACTTTATAGAAATAATAACCTTAATTCAACTACCTTATATATCTAGATATATATATTATTAATAATAATGCAAAGAGTATACCACACTTTTTAATTAATAAATAAGTATCTATATAGTATATTTTCTTTATTTTCGGCGGTTATGAAAAATATCACGTGCCATGAAAATTTTTGCGATGAGCTTTAAAAAAGTTGTTTCCATCTGGATTAAAAGTACATATCAACAGTGAACAAATAAATAGAACGATAATAAAACAAAGATATTCAGAATATATATTTGTTGTCTATATTTAACAGAACACAATATTTTAATTTAGGATCTAGATAAAGATAAACAGAAAAGACAAAATGTTAAGAAGACAAGCCAGAGAAAGAAGAGAATATCTATACCGTAAAGCGCAAGAACTGCAAGAGACTCAACTGCAACAAAAGAGAAGTATAATAAAAAAAGCTTTAGCAGAAGGTAAACCATTACCAAAGGAAATAGCAGAAGATGAACAATTACAAAAAGATTACCAATATGATCAAACCATTAAGGGTGAAAATGCTGAAGTTGAAGAAGATGAAAGTATTGATGACGAATATGCCATGACTAGTGGTATTCAAGATCCACGTATTATTGTTACTACAAGTAGAAACCCAAGTACCAGATTATCACAATTCGCCAAAGAAATCAAGTTATTATTCCCGGATGCCGTTAGATTAAATAGAGGTAATTATGTGATGCCACATTTAGCTAGTGCGTGTGTTAAATCAGGTACAAGTGATTTAGTTGTGTTACATGAACATAGAGGTGTACCAACATCATTAACTATATCACATTTCCCACATGGTCCAACTGCATTTTTTTCATTACATAACGTTGTTTTAAGACATGATATTTTAAACAGTGGTAATCAAAGTGAAGTAAATCCACATCTAATATTTGATAATTTCACAACTCCATTAGGTCAAAGAGTAGTTACTGTTTTAAAACATTTATTCACACCAGGTCCAAAGAAGGATGCATCTAGAGTAATTACATTTGCTAATCGCGGTGATTTCATAAGTGTAAGACAACACGTTTATGTAAGAACAAGAGAGGGTGTTGAATTAGCTGAAGTGGGGCCACGTTTTGAAATGAGATTATTTGAATTAAGATTAGGTACCATTGAAAATAAGGACGCTGATGTAGAATGGAAATTAAGAAGATTCGTACGTACTGCATCAAGAAAGGATTATCTATAGAGCATATAATATTTATAAAAAAATATATACATATATCGTGAAAGTATTCGTATTAAGGTTGCATTAAGGAATTATTCTTTTTTACATGTTACTGTGAAAAAAAAAACATCCTAAGATTTTCTAATTATGTTTATTGTGTATCCTATATTTAATAATAAAGCTATAAGATCAATAATACTCAATTGGTGATGTTTATTTGGAAAATTCTTCTAGTCATCCTCTAGAAAGCCCTAAATTTTGCTTGTTAGCAAAACGCCAACTGTGTTTTTTTCCAGATGGCCGAACTATAAAAGGCGTCCATCATCGAGAAATTTGCAAAAAGTATGTAATTTTCCACCTCCGATTTGCAGAAATAATAGAACATAAAATAAATATTGTTATTAGCATACATTGGATGTCTTATATGGTAGTTAGACATCCATGTATGATTAGCTCTTTTATATGCATGTAAGGTTACTTGCATAGCCAGGCAGCGTTGATGATCTGATAAAAAATAAGCATGTATTACTTGAGCAGCTTGCTGCTAGGAAACGAAAATTTATGATACTGAGCTTCCTGGTTATCTATAACGAACAACATTTATTATATACACGTCTCTTGTTGGGACCGGATCAATGATGAGCTTTAATACTGCGTTATCGTCTTGAGGCCTGTTTAAGTACCGGTTGCCGGAAAAGAACTAACACCTAGCTGAGATCCTTCTGTACAACACAAACTTCAATCTTGAATATAGTATGGCATCTTGATACCAGATATCGACTTCCATGAACTCTTGGCATTACCTGTAGATAGCATTAATAGTCAGAGTCCACTACTGGTGGATATGCGCGTGACCGGCATAGAAGTTCCTACTGCGGTTTCGCTAAGCTGCTCATCGACAAGTAAGCACATGAATATAAAGGGGACGCACAAACAGAAGGATAATATGTTTCAGGCGACAAGTGCACCTCTTATATACCTGTGCCTTATATATATAGATAGATTCAGTATTACAGCACAGGGTGTCGTTTTAAACTGTTTCCAATGTCTACATTAATCAAATCTACAACACGTCTGGTGTTGAATCAGCACTACAGCAGGAGTGCCTTACGCCCTTTGGTTCTCAGAGCATGGGCTTCCTCATATCCTCCACATACAATCGTTAGAATGCCAGCTTTATCCCCTACTATGGTCAAAGGTAATCTAACAAGTTGGTCCAAGTCTGAAGGTGATAAATTAATGCCTGGTGATGTTATTGCAGAAGTCGAGACCGATAAAGCTCAAATCGATTTTGAATTTCAAGAAGAAGGTTATTTAGCAAAGATTTTAGTTAAAGATGGTACTAAAGATATCAATATTAACGAACCTATCGCAGTCTTTGTCGAAGAACAAGATGAGATCCCAGCTTTTAGCGATTTCACTTTAGAAAACATTGAATCTAAAGGTACCAAGAAAGAAGCCACTGCTAATGTATCCGAAACTGAATCCGATTCAAATTCTAAGCCTATTTCAACGACATCTACTAGTTCTACTACTACAGTAAGAGATACTTCGAGAATATTCGCTTCCCCTCTAGCTAAGACTATTGCACTAGATAAGGGTATCGCTTTGAAAAATATCAACGGTACTGGTCCAAATGGTAGAATCATTGCTAGTGATGTAGATGCATACATCAAGGCTAATCCATTTGTATCAGCTGTTTCTAGTGGTTCTGCTTCGGCTGTTCAATCTTTCGAGGATGTTGAAATTACTAATATGAGAAGTGTTATTGCAGAACGTCTACTTCACTCCACACAATCAATCCCATCATACATTGTCTCTTCGGAAATTTCTGTATCTAAATTATTAAAATTGAGAAAAGTATTTAATGAATCACCAGCTGCTCTAAATAAGAAATACAAGATTTCAATTAATGATATTTTGATTAAAGCTGTCTCTGTTGCAGCTCAAAGACAACCTGACGCAAACGCCTCTTGGCTACCAGATCAAGGTGTGATCCGTAAATATAAGAATATAGACGTATCAGTTGCAGTGGCAACTGAAACCGGTTTGATTACACCAATAGTTAAAAATGTCGAATCAAAGGGTTTGGTTACTATCTCTAATGAAGCTAAGAATTTATTTAAAAAAGCCAAGGCAAACAAATTACAGCCAGAAGAATTCCAAGGTGGTACCATTTGTATCTCAAATATGGGTATGAATGATGCAGTTTCTCTATTTACTTCTATTATTAACCCACCACAAGCTTCTATTTTAGCTATTGGTACAGTATCCCGTAAACCAATTGAAGATGTAAGATCTGAAACTGGCATCTCATTCGATGATGTCATGAACATCACTGGTACTTTCGATCATAGAGTGATTGATGGTGCCAAAGCTGGTGAATTTATGAAAGAATTGAAAAGAGTCATTGAGAATCCTTTCGAATTATTGTTATGATTTTTGTTTATGCATATGCTGCCCTGAATATTGGATTAGCCTGTAAAAATTTTCGAATGGATATAAATAATTTCCATGTCGATGCATCCATCATCCCATCATATATATAAATATAAATATTCCTCATTTACTCGGATCACAAGTTTTATCTCTGTATTTATTTATTTATCTATTATTATTATTTCGCCTAGTCAAACAAAACAAGTGAATTCGTAACATATCTAATTATCAAGTAATGTAAATAAAATAACTAAAAATAAATAAAGTTTAATATTGTTTTAAGCAGATAATCTCTATTGTATGTGAAATTAGGCTGTATTTTGGTTATAACTTTACTCTTCCGTTTCTAAGGTGATGAGTACCCTAGCATCTTATTTAACCTTTGTTTTAAAAAAAAAATAAATAAAAGAAAAAATAAAGTATCCTAACTGCAAAATAACTACATTAAGCTCAGGTTCAGGTACTTCAAGGCTCGTTAATTAGCATTATCAGTGTGAGCAGTGAACAATTGTTTATAACTTGAACCAGTTTTTTTCCCTGATATACAATTTTTCATGATAGCAGAGCAATTAATATAACATCAAATTTATGAATACCAGCTTATCACCTAATCAGAAGGAAGTTATATCTGGTTTAACAGCAGGTACGCTAACTACACTAATAGTACATCCATTGGATCTATTAAAAGTACGATTTCAAGTTTTAGCAACAGGTGAGCATAGACGATACTCCGATTTAATCCATGATATTAGCAATCCTAAATATGCAGCTAAGAATAGGCTAATAATAAAAGAAGCATATAGAGGGTTGGGTATTAATTTGTTAGGTAATGCTACGGCATGGGGTTTATATTTTAGTTTATACAAATATTTCAAAGATATTTTCATTCCTAAACGTACACTTTTGTCATCGAAGCAGACTAAGGATGATTTCAAGAAAGCAACCCCAATGGCATATTTTGCCGCTAGTGCATCTAGTGGTATCATAACTACTATAATTACTAATCCAATATGGGTATTGAAGACTAGAATAATGACATCCTCTTCATACAATTCGAATTCATGGAAGGGGATCAAACATTTAATAGCTGACGAATCAGTATGGGTACTTTGGCGAGGCTTACTCCCTGCTTCTCTTGGTGTATTTCAAGGTGCAATTTACTTTATGATTTATGATACTCTAAAGACACTAATACATAGTTCTAAAATTTCTCATTTAAATTCTAGCGGTAAAAATTCAAAACTTGGCGCTAGTGATATAATAGCAATTACAAGTATGAGTAAAATGATATCTGTTAGCTCTACATATCCTTTACAATTAATAAAATCAAATCTTCAGAATAAACAATACAAGGGGAAATTTCTTAAAATAAGAAATTTGGTAAAGAAAATATATATGAGAAATGGTATATTTGGATTCTATAGAGGTATAAGTGCTAATCTATTACGTGCTGTTCCTAGCACATGTATAACATTCTGTACATATGAATTCTTCAGAGATTATCTGAAGTGAGCTAAACACAATACATCAAGATAAAATAAAATAGTAATTTACAATTGACTTCTAAATAATATTATATAATAAATAATAATTAATAAAATTTGTATGTTTTTCTTTTTTTATATTGACCCAAATCTTAAACTAAAATACTTTTACAATACTTCAGCTGCACTATTTAATATTATATTTAGAAAATGAATTATTATATAATAATAGTCCGGAACTTAATTAATAGTAATAAATTTTTTTTGTTATTTGATGACGGTTAAATGAAAATTATAATATAGTTATCATAAAAAATTAATTAATTTAGTAACCAAAGGTAGCTAATTTCTTAGCAGCGGCAGATTCAGCAGCAGCGGTTTCAGCGGCAACAACCTTCTTGTTGAAAGCCTTCTTCTTGGCGTAGTATTCAGCAGATCTGACCTTTCTCTTGTCTTCCAATTTGGCGACAACATCTTCGTATTTCCAACCGACAGAAGTAGATAATTTAGATAAAGTGGTGTACTTTCTACCTGGCTTTAATCTTAAAACTCTTAAAGCTTGTGGAACGACAACTCTCTTCTTCTTGTCATATGGTGGTGGAACACCTTCAAAGACCTTTAATCTTTCTAAAGCAGCCTTACCACGAGCAGTCTTGTGAGAAACCATACCTCTAACAGCCTTGTAGAAGATTCTAGATGGGGCTCTGAAGTGGAATGGACCACGGGTCTTGTTGAAAGCAGTAGCCTTTCTTAAGTAATCGTGGTACTTTAACTTGTTTCTGAAGAATTCACCAGAGATGTTCAAAGCTTCAGCTCTGACAACAACGATCTTTTGGCCATTCAAAATTTGCTTAGCAACAATGGAAGCCAAACGACCTAACAAGTGGCCCTTACCTGTGAAAAAATAAAAATGTAATTTTGAAATTAGATTTCAAAAATATATTACAATTATTGTTAGTAAAACTTATACTTTCATAAAGATTGTTTGGAAATGAAGTAAATTTTAATTACTTTTAAATTCATTCTTATGAAAAATTATTTTTCTTTGGTTCATTTCTTTCGTAATAAATATATTTCAAATAGTTTCGTTATAATACACGTTTTCTAAGATAAAAAATACATGGATAATAATATTTTCATTTGATCATATCTCATTTTCATATGGAATCTAATATTTTTTAAATTTCTTCATTTCATTTAATTATGATTTCAATAATTCACATACCATCAATGACGACGACTTTTTCGAAAGTAGACATTTCGTTTGGTTGGTTTTATGTTCACTTTTAACTAAAATACAGTAAAAACGAAGGTACATTTAAAATATAGTATCAAATGTTAGAAACAGCACTATAATTTTTTTTAGTTCTTTTTTCCAAATGATTATACTGGTTCTACGCACTGTCCATCGATCCATCATTCACTACAGTCTCAACACACGGTACTCTCACTACTAGATAGGCCTGACGCCCTTGGGACCATGCCAGGATACCCATAATAGCGGCTACATGGTACATATTGGTCCAACCTAGAGCTACCTGGAAGTCAATTCTCTAGGCAGAGATGTGTCTGTATCCACACTAAAGCCAAAGAGAGGGACATGATGGTTAGTGAGAGTTTACTCCTTCTAGGAGCGTACCATCCATCCTAGGCAGCTAGTGCCGAAGATAGTTGAAACATATTTTTTCTGGCTGGGATTTCAAAAGCAACATGGAGGCGCAGACTTAGGATTGAAAAATTCGGAAAGAACGCAACTTTTTTTTAAAAAGGCAAAATGTGAAAAAAGTCGGATATTTGGTGTAAGGATGCGCCGGGAATTAAAAGGCGTTAACAAACGACGTAACGGGTAATTATTTATTTGATCTTGTTTATTCCCTTATTTAGAATTGACTCCGAGATATGATGGAATCTTTAAAATAAATAATGGGAAATCATCGTTAATCATTAAAATGTATAAAGTTTAAAAAATATTATAATTATTATTGATTTTTGATTGATATGAATAATGAATGAATAATCTAAGAAATAACGTAAATAACTATATTTATTGTTGTATATATGAATATCGTACATAAAATCTTGTAATGTTGTTTTAATGAATATGGGGGGGAGTCTCTCGTCAGTAAAAATGTTTTTTTTTGTTTTTTTTTTATTGTTTTTTTATTGTTGATGTCCAGGATTGGTTTGGTTACCATTAGCTCCTACAGAATTCAAACCTAACATATTCCAGACAGTAGATGAATCTCTACTAATTGATGGTTTACCATTTAATAATAAATCATTAGCGGGTGTTTGATTTACATTAGACATTTGAGATTGTTTTATAATTTCAGAATTTAAATTAGATGGAGTTGGAAGAAGTAAATTATTATTACTGTTGTTGTTATTATTATTATTATTTATTTTTGGTTGAGCAGTTAATGGAGGTAAAGAATTATAAGTAGTAGATGCATTATTAAAAGATACTAAAGCACTATTACCTGGATTATTTCTTAAATCTGCAACTGAAATTGGATTTGATGGAGATGTGGATGATGTGGTAGGTGGTAATGTATGTGCTAATGAATTTGGTAATTGAATTTGTTCCATATTTGAAGTATTATTATTATTATCATTTAATTCAATTTCATAAAAATCATCTTGACCAGGTAATTTATTATAAAGTGACATATGTAATCTTAATTGTTTTGCAATAGAAGAACCACGTTTAATTTTAGTGGGTCTACCATAATAATAATTATCTAAAAAATCTTTTAAATAATCTAATGAAATTCTCCATTTCATACCTTTACCTGGATCATTTGGTTTTCTTGGTACTTTTTCAAAAGCTTTATTTAATGATAAATTATGTCTAATAGAATTTTGCCAACCAGTTTTAGTATGTCTAAAATAAGAATAATTATCATAAACGTATTTATAAATATCAGCTAATGATATAATACCTTCATTTGTTGATAATATAGCTTTAGTTAAAATGATAGCATAAGAATGTGGTGGTTTTGATATTTTGTTGTTATTATTTGTAGTATTATTGTTGTTGTTATGTAATGAATTCAACGCATTTATATTATGTGAATTTGCTATTAAATCTTTATTTTCATTTGAAAGAATATTTAAATCTGTAGGGGTATTAACATCAGGTAATGAATTTAATTTTTTTTGTGGATTTGGTGGTATTAAATTTTTAAATGTATTTTTTTGATAAATATAATGTTGTTTATAATAATTAGTATTTTTAATTAAATCATTAATTAATTTATTATTTAAATCATTTTCATTTAAACCAAAAGTATTTAAAATTTTAGGTAAAAAATGATTTAAACATAATTCAGTAATAGTTGGAAATTTATCAGGTAAAATAAATACCATTTGAGTACTACCAATATCTATAACTGTACCTGATTTTAATTCAATTGGTATAACAGAATTTTTATCAGGGAATGATAATCTTTTATAATTAATCTTAGCACCATTTCTACCATAAATGAATAATTCCCATGCACCTTTAGTAATATTAAATTTGATAGATGCATGTTTTCTTGATATAATTTTAGTTGGACCTAAATCTATATCAATTTGATCATCTTCATTTGTAATAGTAGTAATTGTAGTATCATCAATAGTTAATCTACCTATCATAATATCTAAAGATTGAATATAATAAGTCCAATCTTTACCTATAATTTTAGCGTAAGCTTTAATTTCATCGGCATGATTTGAGATATTAGCATATTTTTTAGAAACGGTAGTTTTCTCCTTTGGTTGTGATAAAATGGAAGTAATTGAATTAATTAAAGATTCCTGTTGTTGTAAAGAATAATTTAAAGGATTGATAGTATTATTATTATTATTATCATTTGAAGGAATATTATTATCTGTATTTGTATTATAATCTAAAGGATCAAGTTGTTTCATTGGAGATTTAATTAAAGTTGACATTAATTTTAGGATGTGTATATATATTTGATTTGATTGTTGTGATGATCTTTTCTAAATAATGATAATAATAAAAGTAAGAGATAGAATAAAATCAGTATAATATTATTTTTTTTTCTTTTCAAATAGAGTATCTTTTTTTTTTAATATATAATAGATGATGATTCGTTTAATAGATAGATCAAATAAAAAAAAAGTAGTAGTATGAGTATATATATATCCACAATAAGTAAATAGCAACAAACAGAACAATATATTGTTTTTTTGTTTATACTAATCACTGTTAAAGTATGATCGATCTTAATTCAATTATCTATATTTATTATTGCTTTAATTATTTTTTCCAGTTTCTTGATTTAATCGTTTGTTATTTATTTATTTAGATTTATTTTTTTTTTCATCACTAAATAAGTCGAAATGTAAACAATTCAATTATAACCATAACAGGAAATTTATTTATTGACAAATAAAATCTGATCACATGAAAGTGTCAGCAATCGACAATTTGTGTCGCTACCAGGTCACGCCGCACGACACCTCCCCCACGCTTTTCTTTTTCTCCGCCAAGTTCCGGTTTTAAGCTGTTGTGGCCGGCTGACTACCCACCGCACCCAGACACCCCGCACCATCTGAGAACCAACTTTTACCCCTTTGAACCACTCAGAGTCAAGAATGCGAGACTGGTTTTAACTGTGATACCCCCCTTTATCTATCTATCTATAATCACTAATATAATATAATAATAGTAGTAGTAGTAGTATTACTATTAGTACCAATACTACTAGAAGGCGTGACAAAACTAAATTCTATCTATCTATCTTGTTCTGGTGAGTAATAGCAGGAAATATACCCCTCACTTCTATACTGTATAGTACACTAGAAAAAAATAAAAGTGGGAACACTGTATATCCTCGTGCTTCTTCTCTGTTACTCAGTATCAATCAGTAAGCAGTGCCCATGTTATCGTGCCTTACTCCACACACATTGAGCGGCGTAAACTAGACAAACAAACAAACACTCCACACAGCGATGACAGATTTATTTTGCTAGTAGTGAATTGCCCACTGTTACTGCCAAGTTCTACTATCATACTCTCTTTTTGCCTGCTATCTGCCGCATTGTGCTTCAATTTGTGTGTTGCCCGCGCGAGTATTCCTCACTGGGCAACATCGTGAAAAAGTTTTGGGCAAAGAATTTTTCCAGTTCGTTGTTGCCTCATTTCTAGATATATCCTCTGGAGATGCAGATATATCAATTGCATAACTTTATATATATCCCACATTGATTATTTATACACATTTTATTTATACCATTGTACCGCTTATTCTCTTATCTTGTATTGTATAGTTAGTTGTTTATATTTCGGTATCGATCAATGAACATACCCCCCGCATTGTCAATTTTAATATTATCTATATTTCAAAGCAATAGCAAAAAAAAACCAAAGATTATAAATAAAAATATAGATTCGGATGGATCTACAATATTATTAATACTATTATAAAAACATTAAATTATATTTATATTTCACCATGGATAATAATAATATTATAATTAAACCAGATCCCGATACTAATAATAATCAACATTTCCCTATGAAAAGACGAAGAGTTACAAGGGCTTGTGATGAATGTAGAAAGAAAAAAGTTAAATGTGATGGTCAACAACCATGTATTCATTGTACTGTATATTCTTATGAATGTACTTATAATCAACCATCTATTAGAAAAAATAATAATGATGTTTCTAAAGCGAAACGTCCCACTTATAAAAGATCAACTACTATGCGTTTACAAGATCAGATTAATAAATATAAATGGTTATTTAATGAAGTTTTCCCTAAATTACCAGACATTGATAATTTAGATATACCTACTTTTTTACAAATTTATCATAATTTTACATTACATTCAAATTCAAATTTAATACCAAATATTATGCAAGAATATAAAATTATTTCAGAAAATCATCAATCTTCTTTATCTAATTCTTCCTTTATGTCAAATAAATTTAATACTAATTCAAGCTTAAATTTAAATCAACAACATATTGTAAATAATTTTGAAAATTCATCAAATGTTAGTTCCGCACCATCTTCTTCTTGTGCTTCACCTGAACCTACACCAAATAATACTACAAGCAACAATACCAATAATACTACTTCATATTATCAATTAGGTAGAGAGATTAAAATATTATTACCACCAAAACCTATAGCTTTACAATTTTTAAAAGTTGCTTGGGAAGAATGTTGTGTTTTATTTAGATTTTATCATAGACCATCTTTTATTAAACAATTCGATGATCTTTATGAAACAGATCCTGAACAATATACACAAACTCAAATGCAATTCTTACCTTTATGTTACTCAACAATGGCCGTAGGTGCTTTATTCTCAAAATCTATTAGAAATAATTCAAATAGAAATAATTTCCTACAAGATGAAGGTTATAAATATTTTGTAGCAGCTAGAAAATTAATTGATATTACAAACGCTAGAGATTTAAATTCAATTCAAACAATTTTAATGTTATTCATTTTTTTACAATGTTCAGCTAGATTATCAACTTGTTATTCTTATATCGGTGTGGCTTTAAGATCTGCTTTAAGAGAAGGCTTTCATAGAGTTATTAATATTAATGATACTAATAATAAAAAAAATCTTTTAGAAATTGAAATGAGGAAAAGATTATTTTTCACTATTTATAAATTAGATATTTATGTTAATGCTATGATGGGTTTACCTAGATCAATTTCACCAAATGATTTTGATCAAATTTTACCATTCGATTTATCTGATGATAATATCTCAAAGGATAAATTATTCTTTGAAAATCAAAAAGGTATATTATCAAGTGCAGGTGTCGCTAATCAACATACTAAATTAATGATGATATTCGATTCAATTATAACTGAATTATATCCAATTAAAAAATTCCCAAATACTATTGTATCACATGAAACTATTAATAAATTTGAAGTTATTTTAAAAAATTGGTCTGATAATTTACCAAATGAATTAAAATTTGATTTACAAAAAATACCATCAAATTATGAAAGAGCAAATAATTTATTACATTTATCATTCTTTCATGTTCAAATTATACTTTATAGACCATTTATTCATATTTTATCAACTAATATTCAAAAAACTACTAATATTGATTCTTTCTCTTTACAAAGAGCTAATAATTCAATCTCTGTCTCTAGAGATGCTTTAAAATTAGCTAAAAAAATGTTAGTTAAAAATTTTTTAACAGGTTCTTATTGGTATGGTATTTATACTATCTTCTTCGCTGTGGCTAGTTTATTATATTATATTCATGAAGTTAAACCTACAAATGATATTGAATTAAAAAAATATCAAGAAATTATTAAAGAAGCCGAAGAAGGTAGAAAAATTGTCCTACATTTAAGAGAATCAAGTGTTGCCGCTAATAGAACTTATAACCTATTAGATAAATTATTTGAAAAATTAAATTTAAAGACAATTCGTTTATCTGCTATTCAATGTAAATTAAATAATAAAATACCACAAGATAATGAAAATACTTCTTATCAAAATACAATGAAAATTGGTGCTAATAATAGTAATTTAAATGTTAATATTAAATCTGAAAATGAACATTTTAATATTAATTCAAATGATGGTTTATCAATGCAAAATTTAAATATTAATAGTAATACTAATACTACCGCTAATACACCTTCTTTTCAATCAAATATTTCAGAATCTGTAGATTCTGAAACTTTTAATAATATTTTAACTGGTTATAATATTGGTGAATATATTAATAGTAGTGCTTTAACTTCAAATTCACCACAAATGATCCCACCTTTAGCTACCCCATCTTTAAGTAGTAGTACTATACCAAATTCAAATTCAAATACAAATACTAATCCTGGTTCTTATTTCCCTAATTTTGATAATAATTCAATTCAACCAAAATTTGAAAATAGTTATACTGATTTAGCTACTAATTTTAAAGTTAGTGAACAAGATTTATTACAACAACAAATTTCAAGATCAAATAGTTCTGCGGCTATTAATTCTCAAAATTTTAATAATAACAACTTTAATGATTTACCTACCAAAAATAATAATATTAATAATAATAACATTAACATTAATCCAAATGTTAATATGAATCAACAAATTCCAATGGATAATAACAATATGAATAACATGAATACATCAAATCCAGAAAATTTCATGGATAACACACAAATTCTAAATGATTTTTTACAAAAGTATTTACCTAATCTGAATGAAACATTTTCAGATAATAACAATAATAACCCTAATTAAACATTTTGAAGAAATATTTAACTTTTTTTATTTTTTTTATATCTTCATTTTGTTTTGGTTTGATAATGTCTAATTAATGCCTGTATAATACCAACCACACTTAATGAAATTTAACTGTATATCATACTTTTTATAGATTTTTAAACTTATTTTTTTTTCTTCTGAAATTATTCAAGATTTTTTTTTTTTATATCATTACTTCCCTTGATAATTAAACAAAGGTATATGCATATCTATTTGAAGAACATTCAACTATATATTTATTTTAAGATTTTAATTTTGGAATATACTCAAAAATGTAAACAAAAATATAAATCTGAATAATATTATATAAATATGCTTGACACATTACATATTTATTAATTTTTTTCAAAAAAATAAGAAATTTAATAAGTAAATAAGAATATTAACTAAATATAAAAAATTTCTCCGATTTATTTAAAAATCAAATAATAATAGTACGATCGGTTTACAATTTTTATTCAAATCTTAATATAACTTTACTGTCAATATTTTATACAATATATACATGTCCAATATTAATAATTTACTTCTTCCTAATAATTTAAACAAGTAGTAATCTTATTTTTCTACCCTAAGATTAGTTTTACCAATTACTTCACCTTGTATGTTACATCTTTATTGTTAATATATATTAAGACTATAATATATGGTAAAATATCCAAACAAATTGCAGATTTTACGGGCTTGTATATAGGTTTCTTCTCTATATAATGACTTTTAAAGCTTCGCACCTTATTATGTAGTAAGAGGCCCGAAGCTTACTAACATGAAAAAAGACTTCATAATTATATAAAGCATCTATTAAAAAGATTAACATTTTTTCATTAAATAATAAACTTGAATTTGTTAAGATATATTTTCCAAAACCCCAGAAAATCAAAAAAAATGACATTGGACTTACAAACTTATGTTTTTGAGTTTGTAGATAATAATGGGGTCAATGAATCCAGAAATGCAGAAATTATTACTGAGTTGGTGAGAGGTTTTAAAGACAAAGAGATCAAATTAGTGGATTTGATTAAATCTGTAGGCCATTTAATAACCTCAGAAGATGATAAAGCAAGAGCTAAATCCTTATCTTTGATCAGTAAAGTCCTCGCTGAACTTCCGCAAGATCAATTGACATCAAATGAAACCAGTTTACTATACACATTTTTCCAAGAGAAATTAACCGACTATCTTACATTGAAAGAGACTTTATCATCTCTAAATGCATTAACAAAGATGCAAACTTCTACCGTCGATGAAAACATGAAATGCTTAATTCTATTAGAAGAACACTATGATTCAACAAAAATTGTAGCTGCTACTAGATTCCTGGCATTCTCCTTTTTGGATAATATATCAACCAAATATATTAATGAAATCAATACGACTGAAAATAAATCTTCATTACTCATTAAAGCCTTTATAAAAATCGCTACTGGAGAAAAAGATCCTCGTAATTTATTGATTTCTTTTAAGTTAAATAAATTCATTGCAGAAAATATTCCAATTGCTGATACTTTCAAAGAAGAATTGTTTGATGTAGTCTTCTGTTATTTCCCAATTACATTTAAACCACCTAAAAATGATCCTTATAAAATCACTAGCAATGAATTAAAGTCAGCTTTGAGAAATGCGATATCCGCTTCCCCTATTTATGCTGAAGATGCCTTTGGAAACCTAATTGATAGACTTACTGCTACTTCACAAATAGTTAAGTGTGATACATTACTTGTTTTATATGCTTGTATAACAAATTTTGGTGGTAAAGTTTGTTTAGACCAATGGTTACCCCTGTGGAATGCATTAAAGTTTGAAATTTTGCATGGAAGTGATGAAACCAGCGAAATTGGAGCCCTTGTTCCAAAAGGTGTTAATGCTGATGATATTACTAGTGGCAACCCTTACCAATTATCTCTAAAGGTTATGAAAGCTTTATTTTCAACTTTAATTGACTACGACTTACAATCTTTTGAAAAAGCCTTTTTCCATATCCTAGACGAATTGAAATCAAATTTCAAATATGATAAAAACTTAAAACAAAGTTGTAACTTGCTTGCATCAATTGCTTCCATTAACTTTAATGCATTTAATATTGTAGTAAGGAGTTCCTTACCTCTCTTTATGGAAAATACTGGCGATCTTTCCAAATTAAAATTAATTATCATGAATCTTTCCTTCTTCTTCCAAGCATATGTTGATGTATTTGAAGAGAATAACCTTGGACATATAGATAATCTTGATGAAATTGAACTCTTCAAGCTTAAGGATGATATATTGATGATATTAAGTAGAGCATTAACAGGAACTTCCCCTTCAGAGGTTACTTTACACACTTTGGCCATTGTTCAATTTACTAAGCTAATTCAAATGAAACACTATTTAACTGATGATGAAGTTTCATTAATCATACAATATATGGTAGAAAATATCTTAACTAGTTCCAATGTTAATATCTATTGTGCATGTCTAGAAGGCTTAAAAATTATAAGTGAAATTCATCCAAATATTTTCAGTGAGGTATGTTTGACGAATCTGTTGAATTTAGTCCCTGCTGATCCAACTAAAGGCATAAAATTAAACACAGAAGACATTGAAAGAGAAACTATTTTAAAAGTAATCCTAGATTTCAAAACTTCAAACTGTTCCTTAATAAAAGAATTAATAATTGGCCTTTCAAAGAAAATGTTAGAGACAGCAGAATTTGAAAATTCTACTCTAGACTGCTTTTTACTTTTAAGTTCCCTATTTTCTTTATTCCATAACAATTTCTCATTATTTGATAAGGACACTGCCGATTCAATAAGATCTGAAATAGAAACCCCAATATTACAAGGGCTATTTAAATTTGATTCACTCAACCAAGATCAATACAATTTGCAAATAATTTCTAATATCTTATTTTATTTGAATTTAATGATCGATAGAGAAAATGCCCAAGAGCAATTATCAATTGTATTTAAGATATTTATCGAAGAAAAAGGTGTTTTTGAGAATGCAAACAAATACATTGTTCCATTTGTCAAATTAATGTGTGCTATTGATAAAAGATGTGATCTTGATTCTAAAAAAGAACTAGCTATCAAGACAATCAACATTCTAAAATCTGTTCAATTTTCTATTCCGGATTTCGTTAGAATTGCATATTTAGAATTTTTATGCTTATTATCAAATAAGTGGTTAACAGATGAAGAGATTCTTTCCTTATGCGATTGGGAGGATGTATCTTTTGCAAACTTGAGTATATTGATATGGATAGGTAAAGGTGTTAGTCTAAAGAGTTCAATACTAGCTGTCCAATTTTATGATCATTTTCTTCCTTTGTTTTCTTCTAAAGAAGTCGGTTTGTTTGTTGCTAAGAATTTTGAAATTTTTATGATGGACTTGAGCTCCATTCAAAAGATTAAGAATATCAATTGGATTAACAATGTCAATCAATTATACAAACAAAAGTTTTTCAGTGATATATTCCACAAACTTGTTGATCTGTACAAGAATTCCAATGAAGTTTTTATCAAGAGAAATTGTTTAACTGCATTATCCTTCACATTAAAACATACCTCTAATGAGTTAGTAGAACCATATATGATCGACTTGCTACCACTTCTATTACAGGCATTAAGTATTCAAGAAAGTGAAGTTAAAGCATCCTCATTAGATACTATCAAGTCAACAGTAGAAAAGAACAATAAACTGGTGGTAGATCACTTTGACACCATTGTTCAATTACTATTGAAATCTGTTGCTGTTGAAAAAGCCAATAATGTACAAGTTAGACTGTACTCGCTTCAAATTTTAGAATTGTTGACAAATTGTGTACCATTACCTGACATGCTCAAACACAAAAAACAGATCTTAACTGTTACTATTGCTCCATTAGATGACCCAAAACGTGTGGTTAGACAGCAAGCAGTTAAGACTAGACAATCTTTTTTTGAACTTGGCAAGGACACAGAGACAGAGGTAACCACGGGCCATTGAAGCAACACACACATTAGATAAATCCCTTATATATTTACCTTTTCCCCAGCATTAATACATATTAAACCTGTATAATAATATAGAATATCATTGGCATTTATACTAATTAATACTGAGAATGTTTGACACATTTCTCCACGTGACCGGCTGTTACCCGTCTCTTCTCTTCTTTTTTTCTCGCTTTTTGATAAAATTTAAAAATTTAGAAAAATAATATGGTGAACAAGTTGATGATTATCGCCAAATTCCTGTGAAAAATATACATATTGGTTGAAAATATAAAGCATCGTACACAGTGCATTTATCTTCAATATTGGAGAAAACAGAAAGGGAAGAGAAAAAGCGGCTACAGAGATTGAAATTGGAGACAAAATAACAAAGGCATTGATAATCAATTGAAACCAGTTAAGCTTAGTTTTGTGTTATTCAAATATTATCAATTTTTCAAAATTTCTGAATCTTCAATACAGAAAAAAAAATTAATAAATAGACTTTGATACAATCTAATAAATTGCTATTGAGACAATATTTTCGTTTTGATCAGATTATAGAAAAATATCAATTGATCCATCAGTAATTCACATTTTGTTTATTATTGATTTGCAATAAATTTTTATCTATTAATTACTATAACCGTTTTTACCTTTTAAATCTATCTATAGCGGATATTTCATCATCAATACAAAACATATCAATTAACCGTTAACTCATAATGAACACTACATCTTTGAATAGCACTAGCGATAGTACTCCAGTCAGTTCCACAACACCTTCAAGTGCCCCAACAACTGTTGAAGAGAAGAAAATTGTTAATATAACTATTCCACTACCAAATACAGAGGAAGAGTTAGAACAATTATTATATCGTTATAGAGCAATTTTGAATTTTCCTAAGGAAAATGCAATTGAAATCAACGCTATCGAAAGATTACTAAATAAGGTATCTAAAGACCAAGATGAATATTTGGAAAAGTTAGAGACCTTAAGATCAGCAGATGTCAACTATTCTACATATGATGAATCGTTGTTACAAAATCAAATATTAGCATTGCAATTATTAGGAAGAGATATGCCATTACCGGACAACCTATTAAACTCTTTAATGATCAAAGATAATGACAACAATGATATCGATATGATTGATGAAAAGAAAGAATTCAAAATAGCACCAATTGAAATCTCCTTAGATTTTAAGAAAACTGCTGAACAATTCGGTTTACAAGATAAATTTACAAACATATGCCATAATAAATTAGGTAAATCAGAGACTGAAGACTCCATTTCAAAAAGAATTGCAAAGAGAATTGGCGATTTAGAACGTCTTCCTGCAAATTTAGGTACTTACTCTTTAGATGACGCTCTAGAATTTTCAACTAAAGATGATATACCATCCAGCATTGACCAATTAAAAATCAGGGCATTAATAGAATTAAAGAGTTATAAAATTTTAACCAAGCAAAAACAATTGAGACAAAAACTGATAAATAGTGTTTCAAGCCAAGCACATCATAATATCCCATACCTTCGCAGCTCTCCTTTCACATTAGCTGCACAAAGATCTGTTCAAGTTAGACCAAAGGTTATTGTTCCTCAAACAGTTAGACTAGCTGAAGAATTAGAAAGACAACAATTGTTTCAAAAAAGAAAGAAAGAGAGAAACTTACATTTACAAAAAGTTAATTCTGTATTAGAACATATTCAAGAAAGACAATCACATATTTGGCCACGTCGTGACCGTTGCATCCAGTTTGGTAAAATTTTACACAGTGTACATAATACTATCGAAAAAGAAGAACAAAAGCGTGTTGAAAGAACAGCCAAACAACGTTTAGCTGCATTGAAATCTAATGATGAAGAAGCTTATTTGAAATTATTGGACCAAACTAAAGATACAAGAATTACTCAATTATTAAAACAAACAAATACTTTCTTAGATTCCTTGGCACAAGCTGTTAGAGTTCAACAAAATGAAGCAAAATTACTTAAGGGTGAAGAGATTACTCCAATTTCAGAGGAAGAAAGAGAAAAAATTGACTATTACGAAGTTGCTCATACTGTTAAGGAAAAGGTTGAAAAACAACCAAGTATTTTAACTGGTGGCACATTAAAGGAATATCAATTGCGAGGCTTAGAATGGATGGTTTCATTGTATAATAATAATTTAAATGGTATCCTAGCAGACGAAATGGGTCTAGGTAAAACCATTCAATCACTTTCATTAATCACCTACTTATATGAAGTCAAGAAAGATCCTGGCCCATATTTAGTTATCGTTCCTTTATCAACCATCACTAATTGGACACTTGAATTTGAAAAATGGGCTCCAACTATTAGAACAATTGTTTACAAGGGTACTCCAAATCAAAGACGTTTCATGCAACCACGTATCAGAGCTAGCGACTTCGATGTTCTCTTAACTACCTATGAATATATTATTAAAGATCGTGCACTTTTGAGTAAACATGACTGGACACATATGATTATCGATGAAGGTCACAGAATGAAGAATGCTCAATCTAAATTATCATACACAATTACACATTATTACCGTACCAAGAATAGATTAATTTTGACAGGTACTCCATTGCAAAATAATTTACCAGAATTATGGGCATTATTAAATTTCGTTTTACCTAAGATTTTCAATTCAGCAAAGACTTTCGATGAATGGTTTAATACTCCATTTGCCAATACCGGTACTCAAGAGAAATTGGAATTAACTGAAGAAGAAACATTATTGATTATTAGAAGATTGCATAAAGTTTTAAGACCTTTCTTATTACGTCGTTTGAAGAAGGAAGTTGAAAAAGATTTACCAGATAAAGTTGAAAAAGTTATTAAATGTAAACTATCTGGTTTACAACAACAATTATACGAACAAATGCTTAAACATAACGCTCTTTTTGTTGGTGCTGGTACTGAAGGTGCCACTAAGGGTGGTATTAAAGGTTTGAACAATAAGATTATGCAATTGAGAAAGATTTGTAACCATCCATTTGTCTTTGATGAAGTTGAAAGTGTTGTTAATCCAACAAGAAGTAACAATTCATTATTATATAGAGTTTCTGGTAAATTCGAACTTTTAGATCGTGTTTTACCAAAATTGAAAGCTTCAGGTCATAGAGTGCTAATGTTCTTTCAAATGACACAAGTTATGGATATCATGGAAGATTTCTTGCGAATGAAAGAATTAAAGTATATGAGATTAGATGGTGCGACAAAAGCGGAAGATAGAACTGATATGTTAAAGGAGTTTAATGCTCCTGATTCTGATATTTTCTGTTTCTTACTTTCTACAAGAGCTGGTGGTTTAGGTTTAAATTTACAAACAGCTGATACTGTTATTATTTTCGATACTGATTGGAATCCTCATCAAGATTTACAAGCCCAAGATAGAGCTCATAGAATTGGTCAAAAGAATGAAGTTAGAATTTTAAGATTAATTACAACTGATTCTGTCGAAGAAGTTATCTTAGAAAGGGCAATGCAAAAGTTAGATATCGATGGTAAAGTTATTCAAGCCGGTAAATTCGATAACAAATCTACTGCAGCTGAACAAGAAGAATTTTTAAGAAAATTGATTGAAAGTGAAAGTCATCGTGATACTGATGATAATGCTGAGATGGATGATGAAGAACTAAATGAAGTTTTAGCACGTAGTGATGAAGAGAAGATCTTATTCAATGAAATGGATAAGGAAAGAGTTCAAAATGAGACAACTGAGGCCAAAAAAGCTGGTTTAAAAGAACCTCTACCGAGATTAATTAAATTAGATGAATTACCAACAGTGTTTACAGAAAACATCGAAGATCATTTAAATATTGAACCAGTTGCTGTAGGTAGAGTTAGAGAAAGAAAGAAGGTTTATTATGATGACGGTTTGACTGAAGAACAATTCTTGAAAGCTGTTGAAGATGAAGAACATACATTGGAGGAGGCTATTCAAAAGAAACGTGAAAGAAGAAAGGCCAGAGGTTACATTGAGAGTGATGAAGAACATCTAGACGAGGCAGAAAAGTTTGTTGATGCTATTGTTGAAGATAATGAAGATACATATGAACCTGTTGTTGAAGAAGTATCTCCCTCCAAGAGAAGTACAAGAAAATCCAAGAGAACTAGATCATCCGACAAAGAAGACAAGACAGAAGTTAAAGAAGAAGTAGTAATTAATAATGTGGAAGAGCCACCAAAGAAGAAATTAAAGATAAAATTTACTTTGAAGAAGAAAAATAGTGACGTTGAAGAACAAGATGAAAAAGAAAATCATAGACCTGGCAGAAGAACTAAAGTCAAAATAAAGAAAAGCAATGACAAAGATTCTACTCAATCTGTTGAAAAACCTAATGGTATTACCGATAAGAAAAAGGGTCAAGACATGAAGGTAACATTGAAGAAAAAGACTAATTCTGTTGATAAGAACGCTGATTTATCTGAAAAGGTTGATGAATTAATCACAGCAATGAGAACAGTTATTGTTGGTGAGGATGAACATGCATGTAGTGATGTTTTTGAAAAATTACCATCTAGACGTGATTACCCAGATTATTATAAGTTAATTGTTACACCAATAGCAATCGATACAATTAAACAAAAAGCGAAGAAAAAGAAATATAATGAATTGAGTGAAATCAAGGATGATCTAAAGACTATGTATGACAATGCTAGATTTTATAATGAGGAAGATTCATGGGTTTATAATGATGCTAACAGGCTAGAAAGTTTCACAGATGAATGGTTTAATGAAAATTAAGAGGATTATGGTTCTACTGTTTTTTTTTTTTTCTATTTTTAATTTTTGCGCATTGTATATTTATGTAATTTACCATAGTTTTATTTTAATTAAATAAGGTTAATAACTGTTATTTCTAGAAAACATATTTCGGTTGATCAAGCAAAGGGGAAATATAAAGGCTTGGCAAGATGACATTACAATAACGCTAAATGACTACCCAAACAAGTATTGCTGAGATCCGTTGCATCACAGATCAAGAATATACTCAATCTGGCAGTGTATTAGACTATTAATTGATCCATATATATGAATACTTCATTTCAGTGTAAAACTCGAACGCGAATTCAAGATCGATGTTTCATATAACATTCTAGAAATACCAAATATCCAGTCGCCAAATTATCCTTTTTTTATTTTTTTATTACAATAGAATTTTAGCGTTAGATGATTGACTTTTTACCTACCTCGGGAAAATGGAACGAAGCGTTGTCAAGGCAGTCAGTAACACGAAATAAAGTGGGAACGCTAACAATGATTGGCCGAAGAGTGAGGTTTGGCGTTGTCTCTTAGGGGAGGGCAAAGAGGGACAAGAGGGTAGTCATTCAAGAGGATATATACAAGATGATAATGATAAGTATATAGAAGTCTCAACACCAGGTTTCATATCATATAGAATAAACTTGGTTAGCAATAAACAAGAACACTATTAATCATGAGTGAAGTTATCCATCATCAACGTAAGAAAGTCGCTTTAGTCACTGGTGCATCATCTGGTATCGGTTATGCTATCTCTAATGAATTGGCCACCAGAGGTTATACAGTATATGCATGTGCTCGTCGTGTTGAACCTATGACACCATTAATTAAAGAACACGCTAAGGGTGTTATTATACCAGTTCAACTTGATGTTACTAATTTGAAAGAGATTCTTGCATTCAAAGAAAGATTAGGTAAAGAATTACCTGAAGGCAAATTAGATGTCTTATATAACAATGCAGGCCAAAGTTGTACTTTACCTGCATTAGATTGTACGGATGAACAAACAAGACAATGTTTTAATGTTAACGTTTTTGGTCATATTAATATGACTCGTGAATTGAGCCAATACGTGATTAATGGTAAAGGTACGATATTATTTACCGGTTCACTATCCGGTATCTTTCAATTTCCATTCGGTAGTGTATATGCTGCTACTAAAGCTGCTATTCATCAATATGCTAGAGTATTACACACTGAAATGAAACCATTTGGTGTTCGTGTCATCAATGTTGTTACCGGTGGTGTCAATACTAATATTGCAGACACAAGACCAATCCCAAAGGGATCAGTTTATGATTTTGACTCATGTCAAGAAGCATTTGAAAACCGTCAATTAATGGCTAAAAAAAATCATCCAATGGATCCAAAAGTTTATGCTAAAAAGATCGTTGACGACATTCAATCGAAGAAAGACCCTGTGGATGTGTATAGGGGTACTATGGCAAGTATCTTACATTGGGTTACTATCTTAATACCATATTGGTTAATTGAATGGGGTGTCGTTAAGAAATTTAAATTAGATAAAGCATTTGCTCATATTAAAGAAATAAGTGATAAGCGTGATTCTAAGAAACATGCATGATTAGTCGGAACACACCCACTCAATTAGGTGAACAAGGTGTCATGTAATCCTTTGTTTCTTTGTTTGTTTACTTATTTTAAATATTTATTATTTTATTTTCTCTATCTATATCTGTTAAAACTAAAAAATCTTTTTTTTTCTTCATTTTTCAACACTTCTTTAACTTTCTATAAGATATCTGTATACAGTATTCTAAGTGCTGATTAAACAGGAGTAGCATTTATTTGTTTACATATGTTTGCTGGGCTAATCATATCGTATTTACACACAATTCTGCTACTAATTTGAAGCAAGCACACGTCATCGAAATGGATCACCTCAAGTTTATTTCAAACAGCTCAGCAATAAATAAATAACTATCACTGATCACGTGAAGATGCGAAACCGCAGCAGCAGCAGCGAACACGAAATCGCGAAAGTGGATAAAAAAGACACAGCATATAAATAAAAACTGGTTTATTCTTAGCACACAAGCCAGGAGCAAGTAATATATAAACCAAACGATATTGCAACAAGATTAAATTGTCACAGCCAGCTCCTCTTTTATTGGGTCAACTACTTATGCTCTTCTTGTTTATCACTTGTAAATTCATTCTCTCTTGTATTTTATTTTTTTGTTAATTTATTTTATTATATATTATACATATTAATAGAAACTCAAACACTACACTTGCTTCGTTATATGTCCCAATAAACGTTCTGTTCCACAATTTATTCGCTCATTTTTTTAAATTATACTATTCTTTCATTTCAGAAATAATTTCCCTTCCCTAGACGAAGTACAATAAATCTATCCATTCCTTACTTTATTAATTAATTAACTAATAATCATATAATGAAATTTTCAACAGCTTTATCTGCCGCCATGGCTGTCTCTACTGCAGCCGCTCTACCTCATAAAAAACAAGTAGCTGCTGCTCCTGCTGCTAATGATGCAGTTGGTCAAACCACTTCCATTGTAGAACATGTCGATTCTAATGGTCATAAACATAAGCGTGCTGTCGTTTATAGATATGTTTACCAAACTATCTATGTTGATGGTGAAGGTCATACCATTTTACAAAATAATGATGTTGAAAATGGTCAAACTAAAGTTATCTCTGCTACCACTTTAACTGGTAACGATGCTGCTGCTGCCGCCGCTACTACTAGTGCTGCTGCCGCCGCCGTTGCATCTGCTACTAGTACTCCAGCTGCTTCTCAAGCTGCTGCTGCTGCCGCCACTAGTAACACATTAGTTAATGAAAATGTAGTTTTAGGTAAGCAAGCTTCTACTACTGCTAATGGTAATGCTGTAGTTACTACCACTACTACTCAAGGGGCTACTACTGCTCAAACCACATCTACTCAAGCTGCTGCTGCCGCTCAAACCACATCTGCTCAAGCTTCTGCCGCTGCTCAAACTACTTCAACTCAAGCTGTCGCTCAAACTTCTAAAACTCAATCTGCTAAAGCTCAATCCACTTCATCTTCTAAATCTTCTTCCTCTTCATCTTCATCATCCTCATCTTCTGATATCAGTGGTGATTTAGGTGCTTTTGAAAATCCAACTGAAGCATTCCAAGATGGTACTATTCCATGTTCTTCATTCCCATCTGGTCAAGGTGTTATTCCAGTTAATTGGATGAATCAAGGTGGTTGGTCAGGTATTGAACATACTGATACATCAACTGGTGGTTCATGTGATGAAGGCTCATATTGTTCATACGCTTGTCAACCAGGTATGTCTAAAACACAATGGCCATCTGATCAACCATCTGATGGTAGATCAATTGGTGGTTTATTATGTAAGAATGGTTATTTGTATAGAACCAATACTGATACAGAATATTTATGTGAATGGGGTATCAATACAGCATATGTTGTTAGTGAATTAGATCAAGGTGTTGCAATTTGTAGAACAGATTATCCAGGTACTGAAAATATGGATATTCCAACATTTGTTAATGGTGGATCAACTGTACCATTAACAGTTGTTGATGAAGATAATTATTATTTATGGCAAGGTAAAAAAACAAGTGCACAATATTATGTTAATAATGCAGGTGTATCAGTTGAAGATGGTTGTGTTTGGGGTACTGATGGATCAGGTATTGGTAATTGGGCACCATTAAATTTTGGTGCTGGTTCAACTGGCGGCATAACATATTTATCATTAATACCAAATCCAAATAATAAGAATGCAATGAATTATAATGTTAAAATTGTAGCAGCAGATGGTGCTACCGTCAATGGTGAATGTTATTATGAAAATGGTGTTTATAATGGTGATGGTACTGATGGTTGTACTGTTAGTGTTACATCAGGATCAGCTCATTTTGTATTATACAATTAAACAATAATAACGACAATAACAACACATATTCATAAATTTTATTTATTCTGACAAAAAAACATAAAACAAATTCTTTTACATTATTATATTCAATTTTCAATGGGACAATTCAGTTATACTAAAAAAATAAAAACTATTATACATTATAAAATAAAAAAAACAATATTATATATATATATATATGATATGATAAACCAAAATACAATACTTTCCCAACTTATTATAATGAATCCAAAATAATATTTCTGTTTCAATATTATGATACCAAAATTATGTTATTTCTTCCTTATTTTTTTTATCCCATAAAAACTCATACACCCTACTTCTATATATATATATATATGATATATATATATGTACATTATTTACAATTCTTATTTTCTGAAATACTATTAAGTTATTTATACGATATATATCACTTATATATATATATATATGGGGGGTTGTTTTTCTGACACTGTCATGCGACAATTAACGTGACTGTCATTAATTCAGGGTGTCACCAATTGGCGTGTCAGCAAATGGACGCGGGGGCTGTCGCTGCTTTGGCCGAAAGAGGAAAAATATATTTTTTCTGAGTGCCCGAAACAGCCCGGGAGCAGCCCGATCTGGCAGCAGTTACCGCATCGGGCAGTGCCTGCTGCTCCATCACGTCTCCGGAAGCGGAAATGTAACAGGCCTGGAATTACCTGATCGGGCACAAATGAGTGCGGGTAACCTGCCTAAAATAGCAACAGCCATCGTCAAAGAATGCGCTCTGTTTCTCGACAAAGGAGTGATGAATTAATTAATTCTTTGAAAGTTGATCGATCAGAATCTGAGAAAGAAAGTGGATTATATATATATATATACTAAAGAGAGGGTTATTGGTCTGGACAAATAAGACATATTATATCTAGAAATACTCATCATAGACACATCCACCACACACAGTTTAAATTAAAAGACACAGTCAGATACCACTACTAACTCACTACTACTATTATTATATCCCTCTCTTTTGATAATAATATATATCCACAATTCCATCAAGTCTTTCGCTTTTATCCAATACCAAATATAAAGGAAGAAAAATTTACAAAATTTAGTTATTTAAATCAATAAGTTTCTTTTTTTTTTTAATCTCTTTTTTTTCCCCTTTTCTTTTTTTTACAAATTTTATTCCATTTTGTTCTTTGTAAATTAAGATCTTATTAAATCTAATACCCCTACTGCCCTATCCTTTAAATCATTTATCATATATTAATATTTTAATATTTCAAAATATATACTGATATTCTGAAACAGTGCGAGAAAAAAAAATAACAAGAATTTTTCAAAAAATATTGAAAAAAAATATTCAATAATAATCATATAAAGATAGAAAAAAAGACGATATTTCATTTTATTCTTTAAGTTGCTATTTTATTGATATAATATTGATTCCCCATCCAAATAAAATACCCTGTAAAGTTATATTTTTTTTCTGTTTTTTTTTTTTTATTTTTTATTTTATATTCCAATAAATCATCTTTTATACCCATCCCAGTGAAATATTTTAAAAGAAAAGAATATATATATCATATTCTAAAGAAAATTATACCCTTGGCGTTCTTTTTCAATAATAATAATATACTAATTAATTAATTAATACCATTTGATATATCTTTTTTTTCTCATTCCTTTTTTTTTTATTCACTCATAGCATTTTTTCAAAGTTAAAGTTTAATCATTTTAATATAATTTTTCATTTCACATATCGTTTTGTTTCATTTCATTTCATCCATTTCCAAATCTTTCTTTCTTTTTTTTTTCTTTCTTCTTTTTTTTTTCTTTTAAGTTCTTTAGATATAATAAAAATACCCTATGAATAACTTAAATATTGAAAATAATTCAACTAATAAAAATAATAATGATGAGAATAAAATTGATAAAGAAAATATAGAATTAAATGAAACTAAAAAAAATTATCCAAAAAATACGGATATACATTCAATTATAAATAAAACAACAACTACTACTACAAATGATAATAGTAATAATATTTCAATTCATCTTAAAAATATTATTTTAAAATCATTAGGTATTACTGATGAAAATATTAAAAATGATTTATTATTAAATAATTCTACTAGTAATAATATTTTATTAAATAAAATATTAGATTTTGAAATACAAAAAATTATTAAAAATAATGAAGAATTAAGGAATAAAAATTTAAAATTATTTAATGATTCAATTAAAATTTTAAATGATAATAATAATAATAATTTTGATAATAATTCAATCAATAAATTAATTGATTTTATTGATCCATATAATAAAAATGAAAATTTTGATACAAATAATAATAATACTTTTTCACCATTAGGTAAAAGAAGACGTTTTGAAAATAACAGTAATTCAATTTTATATAATTTACAAGGTCATCCTTCATCTACATCATTATTACCTGCTGCTGCATCATCTTCATCATCATCCTCACAACAACAACAGCAATCTTTTATACCCACAATAATGCAACAAGGTACAAATCAACAACAACATACACAATTTATAACTTCATATGGTTCACCAATTCCATCTTCAAATCAACCTGGTTATTCAAATGCTAGTATGATCTTTACTTCAAATAATGGTTATGCACCACAACAACCTACTTTTTTACAACCAAGTAATGCTAATAACAATAATAACAATAATGCACAATATATAAGGCCAAGCCCTACTCAACAAAATCATACTTATTTCGATAATATTAATCAAAATCAAAGAAGAGGTCCAGCTGGTGCAGGTCATAGAAGATCTTATAGTACAAATGTATTACCTAGTGGAAGTAATAGAGGTTCACCTGGACGAATGTCACAAATTTCACCACAACGACCAATGAATTTTTTAATACATACACCTAAACATCCACCACCGAAATAATATAATACTTATAATAATATTTTACTTACATAAACACATCAACATAGAGAGATATTTTACTATTAAAAAAATAAATAAATATAAATATATATATATATTTATATATACGTATACATTTTTTTTTTAGACAAATAAATTCACCAAATCATACAAATAAAAAATAAAACAGTTCTTTTTTTTAAAAATTAACGATTGAATATGTAGATATATATTAATATTATTTTTTTTATATATACATAGATTATTATTTATCTAAATTATTCTCCGATTGTTCAGTTTTAATAGTTAAATCAGAAATGGAAGAAGAAGAAGATAAATTATTATTACTACTACTAACTACTCCATTACTAGAAGTATTATTTGTATTCATAGAATTTGAATTAGTTGTAGTAGATGAAACTGATGAATCAGATAATGATGCTTGTTGTTGTTGTGATTGTGGTGGTGATGAAATTGAAAGTAAATTTTCATATAATTGTGTTTGATCATTTAATTTTTGATTTAATATATTTAAATGATTATTTAGATTTGAAATTTGACCTTGTAAATTATTAAGTATGCTAAATACATCATCAAATTGATTAGGTATATTAATATTTGTATTTTGGATCGTATTATTATTATCTTTAAAATTTTTATCCGTTGAAATATTATCGTTATTATTGTCATTTTCAGATATTGAAATTGTAGGTGGATGTGATTTTAATATCACATTACCATTTAATACAGAGAAAGTTTGTTTTATTTTAATTAATAAATTATCTAATTCTGAATATGGTACTGATGAAGGTTGTACATTAATTTTATTTGATCTAATAAATAATACTTTAAATCTATCATGACATTGTCTTGAATTTTTATTAATATTAAATATTTCTAATAATGAATTTGCAATTTTCATCCAAAAATTTTTCATTGGTTTAAAAAATTCAACAAATTTTAATAAATTTTTATTAAATAAAATAACATTTAATAATGCAATATCTTCATGTAATTTCCATTTCTGTCTAGAATTTTTTAATATTGGAGGTGAGAGCGTTAGCACTTCCTCATTCATAATTAACAAAGCGCTAAATATAATAGAAAGTTGTAATAGTTTAATGTTATGGGTTTGTATTAGTTGGTTCAAAAGCAAAACAAATGGGAATCGCGGCAAGTGGTCAGAGTGTGACCATGGATTAGAGAGGAATAAGTTGTTGTTAATGTTTTAGTTTTTATTTTTTACTGAGAGAGACACTTTTTACATAATACAAATTCAAACAATGATTAATCATATTAATACTCATCCCACGCATATATATATATATATATATATATAAATAACAGACAAGATACACACTCATCACATCCCTCTGGATATATAACTAAATGAACAGAAGCGGATGAAACTTTCCCATAACAGTAACAAACCAGAGAAAAAAAAGCATGAAACTTTGCAACCATAAAGTTTGTCTTTAATGCAACGGATCTAAAAGGCTTATTTAGGTATCACAATTAAAGTTTTTCAATGGTAACTTTAAATTTAAATAAGCTTTCCTCTGATTGAATGCTGCTGGGCTAATTTCTGAGGGTGTTGCGCCATTTTTTTTTGTTTTTTTTCTCGCACCGCGCGTCGCGTCGCGTGCCTGCAGTCACGTGAAAACCAGCTGACGGCTGTCATGTGACTGGCCGGGTAAATCTATATTTTTTTATTGATATCTTAGAAGTTGATATTTGAAAATAAAATAAAATAAATGAGGATTTGCCTTCAAAAGAGAGATAAAACTGATATTTTTTATTTTATTTTTTTTTGGAATTACAAAAGATCGGTTTTTTTTAATACTTGGTGTTACGAAAGTATATATATACTAGCTATCAGTTCATGTTTGGTTTCCCTTGTTGAATACAAAAGTTTTTTGATATTGAAATTCAATTTTATCTTTCATATTGTATTAGTGTCCAGTTTAAATTGGTCAATGTGTCTCATTGTTATACGACGAGTATTGAAATAACAACTACAAATAATATCCTTTAAAACAACGATACATTATCTAAATATTCCATTCACTTTTTTTTGTCTTTCTCAAATTTGTTCTATTACCTCAATTGTCCCTTTTTTTTATTGTGTAATTAATCCTTATATTCATATAGATACAATACCCATCGTACTATCAATTACTACTTTCCATTCACTTTTTTTTTGAATTATGGCAGAAGAAGATTCACATAAATTGACAGTAGAAACTGAAACAGTTGAAGCTCCCGTATCTTCAAATTTATTAAAACAAAATAATATTATTAATTCAAATACAACTATATCTAATATTGATACTAAAAATGATATTAATTCTCATAGAGATTCTCATGCTACTTTAAATTCTGTTATGAATTTTAATAATAATAATTCAGATACTTCTATACCTTTTCTCTCTAATACTACTACTACAAATAATAATAACAATAACACAAATACCAATACTACTAGTAATATTAGTAATACCACAAATACAAATCATTTAATAGATCATAATCCCTTATCCCCACATAATAATTCAAATAATAATGATATGATATCAATTAATGAAAATTCAAATATAGGTAATAACACGAATAATCTTATATCAAATAAAATTATTAATTCTGTGAGTACAGCTAATCCAAATATATCTACTTCTTTGAAAAATAAAAAAAGTAATCTTTTAATTGATCCTTTAATTAATGATAATAATAATAGTTCATTAGCTTTAATTAAAAAAAATAATATTATTAATGATCAAATGATAAATAATAATACCTCTAACACTAATAATACTAATACCAATACCAACAATAACAATAATAATAAAAATAGTAATACACCAATTCCACCAATGATTTCAACTTCTTCTTCTTCATCTATTCAATTACAACCAAATTCAATAAGTAATAATAATAATAATTCAAAATTAACAAGTATTAAAAAAAAAGATTTTTTTGCCGCTAGATTAGCTTCAGCTGTTGGTGAAAATAATGAAATTAGTGATTCTGAAGAGACTTTTGTTTATGAATCTGCTGCTAATTCAATTAAAAATAATATTGATAATTTAGATAATAACAATAATGATTATATTAATACTGATTATCAAATTCATCATCAACAACAAAAAATTATTAATTCAAATAATTTAAATCTTTCTTCAAACATTAATAACAATAACACAACTAATAATATTATATCTTCAAAATTAAGTGCTCCTATTTTAAATACAAATCCAAAATTAATGAATAGACTTAAAAATAATCAAAGACATATTAGTATGGGTTCAAATCAACCAATGACTTCACTTTTACCATCATTTAATAATACTACTAAATATAATACAAATAATAAATCACCAAATAAAATGAAATCTTTAAATTCTGTTTTAAAATTTAAACAAAATTTAAATACTTCAAATAAAAATTCTAATAAAAATTTACGTACTACTGCTTCAAAAATTTTTGATGCTGCAAATGGTGGTAATAATCCATTAAGAAGATATTCTGGTATACCTGATCATATTAATTTAGAAGATTATATCGAATCATCATCTTCAATTAATAATAATAATATGTCATCAAATGCTAAAAAATCTTTTACTATTAATTCAATTATTAATAATAATTCAATACCACAAAATATTAATGATAATCAATCTTCATTTTATTATAATCATAGAAATGATTTAGAAGCAAGACCACAAATTTCAGATTTTGAAAATGATGAAGATGATGAATTTGAAGAAGAAGAAGATGAAGAACAAGATCAAAATAATAATAATAATAATCATAGTATTAATAATAATAATGATATTGATACTAATAATAGTAAACAAAATAATAATGATTTATTCTTTAATTTTTTAAATTATCCAAATCATTCAAATTCTTTCTCAAATCTTAAAAATTCGCCAAATAATCATATTGAACAATCAAATACAAATTTATTTTATGATAATAAATTAAATTCTCCAAAAAATAATCAAAGAAAACATTCTTATAATCGACAATATTTTAATGAAAATTCACCTTTATTATTTCATAATAATCATCCAAATAGTTTCTTAAATACAAATAATTCAAATTTAGGTTATTCGCCGCATAATTTCATAACAAAAAGAAATAAATATAATTCATGGAAAAAATTTAGAAATTGCTTATATTTTTCATTTTTTATCGTTTTCTTAATAACAATTGGTTTCATATTTGGTTTTGTTTTAGCTACGAATAAGGATTTACAAGATTTTAAAGTTTTCAATATAAGTAATATAATATCATCAATTGATGAATTAATATTCGATTTAACTGTATCTGCTATTAACCCAAGTTTTTTCCCAATTAATATTCAAGATGTTCAATTGGATATTTTCGCTAAAAGTAGTTATACAACTGGCACTAGAAATAAACCTTCACAACCTAATATTGAAACAATCTTATTAGGATCTGTTACTTATCTTGAAACTCCATTACATTTTCAAGGTGGATTTTTTAGAAGACATTATGATATCACTACTTGTGGAATCAAACTATTAGATCCTGGTAAAAAGAAAGAATCAGATAATAACAATAATAATAATGATAATGACGACAAGAAAAAAAAGAGAGAAGAAGAATCATATGATAATACTACTATTCTTCATCCTCTAGATACAAGTGAGCATCAGAAATGGGAAAATTTAATTAAACATGAATATGAATTATTAATTAAGGGATCTTTAAAGTATGAGATACCATTTTTCAAAAGTCAAAAGTATATTTCTATTCAGAAATCTACAATTGTTCATCCCGAGAGTGATGATAAATTGCTAGATTTGCTCTAATTTAGGAAGATGCCATTGTACATATTTAGTAAACATTCCAAAAAAACAAAATTATATATAAATAATTTTATAGACAATTCTCTAATATATATATTTTCCAAATATTATTTATTACCTACGTCATTTTTTTTTATTATTAATCGACGTGTAATAAAAATGTTTCACTTTTGTTGTAAATTTGTGTATGTTTCACAGATTTAAAGTTGAAACAATGCCAAGGCACTACTATTCTTGTGCTCATTAACAAAACAAGAGGCATATTTTCCCATACAAACGGAAAAATAACCTCACTTAACACGGAAATGTATCACAGCATTCATCTAGAAAATATCTATCCATTTCGTTGATAAGCTCTTTTTTCTCTCTGTCTTCTTCTGTGACAGGGACTCAGCCCTCCCCAATACCTCTGTCTAAAATCTCAAGAGACAAGCTTGAATGTACATCTTTTTTGCCCTCTGTGATTCTGTGAACACTCTTCGATTCAGATAGACGACCAGTAGTACACACATCAAGTATGTGCAGTGTCTCTCGCTATGTGTCGCAGTGCTTTTCCATGTTTACTGTCGTCGCAACCAGGCTTTTCTATTATCAGATAGGATGAAATAAAAATAGAACAAATTTACAGAAAAAATACATATTTTTGAATTTCACTTAGCAGTGAAAAAAAGCCAATTTTTATTTGTTACAAGAGAGACAAAACTCATCCCAACAGCCACCGCCATTATTATCCATTTCAAAAGTGCTTACGATATTTTGTAACTCCATATACACAGAAGAACTAACATATTTATCCACAATATGTGTAACAATGATGTAAATCAATTAAATACAGCAAGGAAACAAGTGACATCAGACAATACAGACAATCCTAAGTCGCTTCAGAATAGAAGAAATACTAAGAAATTGTCGTTGCAACTTAACGCAGCTGACTCCAATACTAACTTCTCAGTTACATCTAATTCTACATCAAATATCGCACAACCTAACAGTACGACTATGGCTAATACTATCATATCTCCACTGAATACAAGTTATGGTATAAGGCCTAGAAGTGCGACAAGTACAATGCTTTCTACACCTACTGCTACTCCCCCTGCTCTTGGGAGACCATCTTTCAATATGAGAACAAGAAATAGTGAAGCTTCAATTTATACATTAGGTAAGAATACATCGAAAAATAACGGTATGGGATCATCCACTATTTCTAAACCAGTTATTGAATTACCATTTTCAGCTTCATCAGTTATATTTAATAATACTACTACTACTAATAATAATAACGTTTCACTCGCTAGCATGAAACTTCCAAAAAGAGGTCACTCACTTTCATTATCCATTACAACGTCGCCTAAATATAAATCATTAGATAATAATACTAACACACTTAATAGATTAGAGACTCCAATAAATAAAGCATTTAACACTAAAAATAGTTTTATAAAAAAAACATTCAACGCTCCAAATGAAATTTTGAAAACTCCAATTGAAACATCGAATAATAACATACAATCAAATTATTTTATAACAACTCCAAAGGTACAGCAAAATTCTTCAGATAACTGTTCATCTGCTTCTCCTGAAGAATTTGTTGAAAATGCATATCCAAATGGACCATTATTGGTAATTTCACCAAATATTTATCTTTACTCGGAACCTTCAATTAATGAGGTTTTACAATTTGATGTTGTCATCAATGTAGCATATGAAATAAAAAATCTTAAAAGTTTAATACCTGAAAATTCAAATATAGATTATTTTCATGTATTATGGAAACACCATTCAAAAATATTTAAAGATTTAAGAAGAATAACATCATTAATGAATAAATTTTCAAAATTAAATAAGAAAATTTTAGTTCATTGCCAATGTGGTATATCAAGATCTGCTTCATTAATCGTAGCATATAAAATGAGATATCAAAAATTAACTCTAAATGATGCATATGATGATTTAAAGAGAATAGCTAAACAAATTAGTCCCAATATGGGCTTAATTTTTCAATTAACGGAATGGAATAAATATTTAACTGATAATAATTATCTGCTGGACATGGACAATAATGAAGATGACTACAATGATGATGTTGATATTATAGCAGAACCTATGGAAGAAATAGATTCCAGTCGTTTAAATGATATTATCCCTAAAACACCAACAGAATATATGAATCAAAATAATTCTACTATTATGACTGTAGGTGATCAAACAGATAACAAAAATGGAGATGAAAGTAACAACAATAATAATTTCCAATACTTTAAACAATATTCAACTACATCATCTTTATAAATAAAGCAAAACAATATCACTACCTCAAGCTATCGATTTCTCATTTGCATCATACCATTTTTTTTTTTCCATCATCTATTTCCATTCACTGATATCCGACTTGTAATATATTTTACTCCTCCCAACTTTATTTATATACTTTTCTTTGTCATATTGTATTATATTTGTTTGTTATATGATTCAACCCTATAATCAAACATGCATCCTATATTTTTTTTTCAACCAATCATTTCAATAGAAAGATCCAAATATCTTTTGCCTTCCACATCGTTTATCTATCTACTCGGCAATATACATCGCACCCAACTAATAAATATCAACTAATTAATTTCTTTACTATTTAAATAAATATTCTGACTCTTAGAAAACATCTTTATTTCAAATCAAATCCTCAATAATATATATATTTAATATTCCAAGACTATTTATTATTTTAATAATAATAATCTGGCATTATTTTGCGACGTTATTAAAATGTTTTTTGTCAAAACTGCTTTTTTAATCGCACGTTCGAAACTTCGCGAAAGAAATCATCTATTTTAATTTAAACCTAAGAATTGTAGAAGGCTTTAAAATAATAATGAAATATACACAAAAATAGACTATCTACAAAAGAATTTAAGAATAAAAAAAACAGTAGAGAAATACTGATTATTGCATACTTTCAGAAACTTAAATAGATAACTGATATCAATATTTATCAAAAGTAATTGTAATAGGTTAATTGACATTAATTTACAGAATCATTTTTTTCCATATTTTTACCTTCTTATAGACATCATTGTTTGGCAGATGGCTCCAATAGATGAAACTAATATAGGAAACAAAGATCCACATCCTGTAAAAAAAAGGTCATTGAGTAGTTACCTTTCAAATGTGGGTTCACGACGGGAAGAGAGACAGAGATTGGAGAAAGAGAATAAAGAACATGAAGAGAGAAAGAATCGTGAAATGTTGGAGAAGAAAAGAAAGGAACAGGAAGAAGTAGAGAGAATAAATGATAAGAAAGAACAAGAATTTGAGCAACTAATGCGTAAGAAAGAAGAAGAACAGGAAAGGATAAATAAACAGAAATCACAAGAATTGGAAAATTTATCCCAAAAAGATAGTATAGATGAGTTAAGCAAAGAAAAAACTCAAAAAGAAGCAGAAAAACTAACCATGAAAGATAATGAAGTTTATCTAAATAATGATAATAATTCTATAAAACTTAAACAGGAGACAGACGATACCATAAACAATAAAAATCTAGTAGATCAAGAAGTTGAAAAGAAAGCAGAGAGCAAAACGAATAAAGAAAATATAGACGAACAAAATGAAAATAATAGTGGATTATCAAGCCCTTTATCGGAAACATCATATTTAGAGAATAAGAACAAGTCAAATACACAACAAGGGATACTACGTGAAGATTTAAAATCAATGTTGACTGAACCAAAATTTGAATTAGGTATATTTTCTTCTTCTTCTGAAGAAGAATCGAATCATGAAGATGACAATGAAGTGTTAAGTGATGCTCCAACTGAACCTGCATCACCTCCAAGACCAAAACTTGGAAGATTAGTTAGAGGTGATCAATTTGTAAGAAGTAAAATGAATCCTAAAAATGATGAACCCTTTAATAACTTGTCTGATTCTGAGCTTTCCGATTTAGAAGACTTATATGATCCTGCAACTAACAACAAAATATTACAACCTGAATCATCTCCACCAAAAAGAAAAACATCTAAGATAACAATACCACAAGATGTATCTTCGTTAAAAGATAAAACAGATAACAATACGATACAACCAGAATCATCTCCATTAAGAGAAAATAAAGAAAAATCTGTTCCAAATGAACTAAGTAAAACAGAAGCTCTAATACCGAATAATACTAGAAAACGTAATACTGTGTCAAAAACTAATGATTCACAAAGGAAATCTAACCATATAACTAAATCACTAAATAACAATCATAAGAAGAGTGTTTATCGTGATTCATCAGGTAGAACTAAATTACAACTTGCATGTGATAAAGGTAAATATGATGCTGCAAAAAAATTCTTGGATGATGATTATGATGTAAACGCCCAAGATAATGCAGGAAATTCAGCATTGCACGAGGCTGCATTAAATGGCCATTTGGATATTGTTAAATTATTAATAGAATATGGAGCAGATGTTAATATTAAATCCTCCGAGTCCTGTTCAGATACTCCTCTAATTGATGCATCTGCTAACGGTCACCTAAATGTTGTTAAATATTTATTAGACCATGGTGCTGATCCTCTTATTGCAAATTCTAAAGGTATAACAGCTTATGATTCTATTGAAATTTCATCTGATTTGGATGAAGATGAAAAACAAATTGTCGATGATATAAAAAATACTTTACGTTCAGCGGCTAAACATTGGAAAAATAAACATAAAACTTTGGTAGAAAATAATCATGGGAACAAAAATGATAATATTGAGACTTACGATGAAATTTTAGATGATGATGCATTTTTCTGGACTGATATCACTAGTAAAGAAGGTAAAGGTAAATTATTGAGAGCTTCGAAAAATGGTAGACTACCATATGTTGGTGCCTATTTAGAAAACGGAGGGAAACCTGATCCAAAAGCATTCAGTGAGGCAGTTAAATTTGGGCATGAAGATATTGTCAGTTTATTTTTGGCATTCGGGATGAATGTTAATACCACTAATAAAGATGGTGAAACTCCATTGATGCTAGCAGTTGGAAGAGGTAATATTGGGACAGTTAAATTATTGATAGATGCTGGTGCAGATGCAAATATGAAAGATATTTTTGATAGAAATGCATTATATTATGCAAAGCATAATAAGACAGGTTATACCGATGACGAAGAGATCCAATTAATCAAGAAAGTGACAAATAAAGCTGATTCGGTCGAAAGTTCTTTGGAACCTGAATCAATTAAAAGTGAAACAAAAAGTTTTGGTGATGACAATCTGCTACACCCTGAAGAACATTCTCCATTACTGACAAAAACGGATATCACATCTCCTGTTGAACCGCATGATGAAGAAACTATATCTAAAAAGAATTTATCAGATCAATCTGAAAATGAGAATAATGAAGTATCAGTTCCAGTAAAATCGAATAATAAGAGAAGATCACAAGAAAACACTTCAGCTACAAATACTACAATTGATACAGAACCATCTGCAAAAAAGAGACATATTGAACTTTCTCCAAAATTACCTAAGAAAAAAGAAGAAACTCCTGAAGAGAGAGAAGAAAGGATTAAGAAAGAAGAAGAGTATGTTCAAAAAATACAACAAATTAAAAAGAAAAAGGAACAGGAATTTTTGCATAGGATAGCAATTAATGAACAGAAAAGACAAGAAGAACGTGAAAGACAAAAGGAAGAAGAAGCCAATAGATTAAGAGAGTTGCAAGAACAACAAAGAAGGGAGACAGAAAGAGAAAAACAAGCAGCTGATTTAGCCAAAAGAAAAGAGATCAGGAACTTATATCCTATTGGTCTAAAATTCATTGATTTTTCTAAAGAATCAACAAATGATTTTAAATGCTTTTTACCATTATATTATAAGAAGAAAAATAATGTTAAGTATATCCTTGATTTACAAATAATGATCCTATTGAAAGATCCTTCACTGTTAATTAAAGTAGAATCAGATGAAATAAAAGGAACACCTCTCACTGAACAAGAGAAACTTCAACAATGGAATCTACTTAAATTTATTTTTCTTTATGGTGGCAGATTGTCTGGAAACACAAATAAGCACCGAATCCTATTCCAGGATATTAACTTTAAAGCAAGGCTGGATTTCGAAAGGGTTGAAAAGGGCAAATTCATTCAACTTCCAATGCATTGGATATCATGGAATGATGTAGCAATTGAAGATATAAGCACTAAGGCCAGCATTGAGAGCCATATGATTGAGATTGCAGACCTAGATATTGTTTCCGAGGATCGCGATAGTAGTCCAGATAGAGCTTCCTACAAACATGAATTTCAAACATCAGACCTTCCAACGAGACTTCAAACTAGAAATGACATAAAAAGAGTGCTGGACTCAGTTACTTGCCCTCTTTGGTAGAAGAAGCGACACTATTTTTTCTGGTGTTTGCAAATCTTTGTATTATTAATTATTTAATTTCGACTATCATAACTTTCATAATATTCTTAACTTTAATATACATTCAACGTAGTTGCATAGTTTGATATATAGCTACTCATTATTTATTGATTTGCAAAATATTCAATTAAGGCTTTAACGTCGATCTATATAATATATCAACGCGATGAGATGAAAAAAAAATATTTCAGTAACTTATTTGATATGGGCTCATAGTGAAAGAATCCTGTACACAATAACTTTCCACATACAACTATGTCGTTCTCCTTTGGATTCACAAGTAGTAATTTTAGTGACGATGATTTAAATGAAGAGAATGATATTGTCGTTAATGATCACTCTCAAAATATAACCAATGCCCTAGATGACCAAAGATTACTTGATACCGGAGTTGTTCAACCAACACAAATCAACCTAGCTGCCATTCTACATAGTTTGAAAGATGTTCGTTTGACATTTGAAATGATTGCTACACCTCAACAGAAGGCTACTTTGTATAGGAGAGAATTGTTTGATGTTAAACATCAATTAATGAGTGAAGATGATGGTGACGCTAATCAAGATCTAGATTTAAATTTCTTAATTGATGGCTCTTCTGATTTAAGAAATAATATATACGAGGGTGGTTTAAAGTCTTGGGAATGTAGTATTGACCTATCTGATTTATTACATACTGAGTTGAATTCAAATGATATTTTTAATAATTACAATTCTATTGTCGAATTAGGTTGCGGGACCTCTCTACCCACAGAATTGATATTTGGCCATTACTTGTTAAAAAATAAGACGAATGGTTTGCAAATTGTCATGTCAGACTATAATTCTTTGGTCCTAAGGTTAGTCAGTATCCCTAATATGATTATTATGTGGGCCAAAACTTCATTGGCACCTGAACAATTAATTTCTCTTCAAAAATCTGATGATGAATCTATTCCAATTTTAGATGATGAAATACTGCTAACTACTGCTTTATTAGATTTTTTCTTCGAAGATATGAAGAGTAGAAAGATTGAGTTCAACATTATTTCAGGCTCTTGGGGTCGTAAGTTTAGCAACATTTTGAAAGAAATTATTCCTTCATCAAACAATTGTCTAATATTAACTTCTGAAACTATATATCAACCTGTAACTTTACCAGTAATTGCTGAAACATTATTCGAAGCCATAGAATCTACTAATAAGTCAAAGGCATTAATAGCTGCTAAGGACATATACTTTGGCGTCGGAGGTAGTATAGTAGAATTTGAAAAATATCTGAACGATTCTATTAGTAGAAATGAAAGAAAGATTGCTTTCGAAACATTTAAGGTTAATGCCGGTTTGAAGAGATCAATTGTATCAATGCATAGGCTGTAATTTATAATTTTATACTATATATATATTGCACAATAACAAAATTAATAAACAATTTCTTTTTTTTTTAAATTAGATTTTTTAAATAAACTATAAAATATACAATTATGATAGAAAAAATGCATACACGAAAGGTATACAAAAATGTCAGTTATCCCCAAGTAGCACACATAAATAAAAAAAAAAGACTATCCTTTCATCTTATCTATTTACTAATTTTGGTCTTAATGCTTTGTAAAAATTCACGATAAGATTCTGTGTTAACGATCTTATCTTCAACTAAACAACTAGCAGCCCACATTCTCAAAGTAGCCAAATCTCTAGCTTGAGCATGTCCTACTGGCTCATTCAAAGATGGACCTCTTACAATGTATAATGATTGATAAGTAATTACATCATCATGCTCTCTGACGGTAGAAATAATATTTCTAATTTTTGCGTTAAATTCAGATGTTTCAACAATTGGAAGATCTTGCTTACCAATTGGAATTTGAGAAATATCTTGTAAACCGAAAACATCTTGAACCAATTCTGGGACAGCATCACCACCAACCCACAAAAATAATTCAGAACCATTATCGATCAAATATAAACCATATCTTTCGAACAAACTTAATGAAGCATTGATACGATCTGGTAAAACGATGGCTGAGCTTTCTGATTCAGGATCAGGTAAACCAGCATTATCAGACATATCATGTAAAGAGTAGACGTCTGGATAAACATTCTTTAGGAAATATGGTAATGGCCAAGATTCCAAATTATTTAAAGCGATAGCACGATGATCAGAAGGAACAACACCATTTCTGAATGCCATATTTTTAGTTAGAGCATGCATTAATAATGGAAACATTCTTAAATTAGCACAGAAACGTAATGGAGCACCGCCAGCAGTGTTTGAAACAACCGCATCCTTCTTATAGACCGATAGTATATCTTGAACAGCACCAGTTAGTAAGTTTCTGGCATCTTGTAAAGAAGAATCTAATGCTTTAGCAATGGCTTTTTGGTTGTAAAATTCGGCTAAAGCTATTTGATCAACGGAAGCAAATATAGCATGGATAGAATCAGTTGTTGGAATAGCCATTGTAATAACTCTGATTCTTCTTTGACCAGTATTTAATGATAAAAGAACAGCTACTTGAATATAACCGTAATCACCAACGATATGGTCATCTAATTGAACTTCAAAGACGTATGATTGATCTCTTGGCATTGTGGAGAAGGCACATAAATCAGAAGATCTATTGAAAAAGTGACCATGAAATTGTTTCATTCTTAAACCAGCAGAACCACGAGCACGCATAACAGTTTCCATAGAGATATCCATATTTAGATGCTTGGAAAATTCTTTAGTAAATTTAACAACATCATGAATATTAGCAGCAGAAAAACCTGGATAGAAATGAGTTTGACCACCAGTAAATCTACCCAAGGAAGTAATAGTAGCGACATCCATATAATCTTCAGAGGCTAAGAAACAATCGATTGTAACTTGGGCTTTACTACATTCAATTGTAAATGATTTATAAAATGAATCTTGACAGGATAATAACTGAGAAGATTCTTTAGAAGTATTGACAACACCACTTTCTTTTCTTCTTTGAAGCTTACCGATACCTTTATTTGGTAAAGTAGCTGATACAACGATAATTTTACCACCAATATTTTTGATTAAATCAAAGGAGGATCTTAAAGCTGGACCTAAAGCAAAGTTATTCATTAAATTGTTTTCAAACATTGTTGGTAATTCAAGAATTAATTTTTCAATATTTTGTCTACATGCTTTTAAATTGACAACCATAGAGTGTGGTTGTGGTAGGAATGGTTCTTCTAAATCAGTAACATCCATCATAGCTAAACGTCCCTTTTCATCATCATCACGAGGAATAGTGAAATAATGTAAAGCGTGATCGACACATAAGATAGCAACACGAGTTCTTTCATCTCTGTTTGGAATAGAGTCTAAGTTTTCCAAAATAGTTCTAGCTGCAGTAGCCAATAAACCGTTTTTGATAGCATTTTGGGAAACGTCAATGATGAAACAGTAAGTGGATGGTGGTGGTTGTCTAACGGTATATTCCTTTGGAGCTAAATATTCCATAACACCATAACGAACTTCATTTCTTTCATATCTATTTTGAGCACCTCCGACTAAAGATTGATCAAATTGACCTGGAAGATCATTTGCTAATCTACAAAAGTTACATCTCCAACGACGACCATTTTCAATGAAAGAAGCGAATGGGTTCATATAGGAACGACAACGACGACAACGAATAATTAAACCATCTTCATTTAATGGTGGGGGATCGATATCATCGTTCAAATGTTGGTAAGGTCTAATAACTAAACCAATTGGTAAGTGAGTTTTTTTCAAAAGAGCACTTGTCTTTGGTAATACATTTAAAGTTGAGTGCATATAAGCTGGTGGAGTATTAGAATCTTCTGAGTTAACTAACATCTTTTGAGGAGGAATTAACAAAGGAGGAGGTGGTAAAGAAAGGTCTCTAATTGGAGGAGGAAGTTCAGTCAATAAATCAACAGGATATAATTGGTTTAATTGTCTTCCAGTTGGTTGTTGAGCATATTGGGGTTGTTGGTATTGTTGTGGAGCATATTGAGGTTGGGCAGCTGGAGAAACTGCACTACCTAAAGAAATACCTGAAACAGCATTAGCAGTTTGATCAATTTGATTGGCTAATTGCTGTTGAGCTGGGGTGAATGTGCGTTGACCTTGTACATCTTGAGGGATTTGTGTTGGTGGAAGATTGACAGCAGCACCTGGGGCAGTTTGATCAGCAAACTGTTGGAATTGGGCAGCTGGATAAACACGTCTCTTTGAATGGGACATCCTGGTTGGCAAACTCTTGGAACTTTTGGTTACCTCTTCTTTTATTTGACAATGAGCTTATAATGCAAAACCTAATATTTTTCTATCTATCACGTTAACGAGCTGCTCTGTTGTTGACCAAGAATCGCCACGAAAAGAAGACAACAACACGTGAAGCCGAAAAAATACATACAAATATCTTATAAAGCATATTTATTATAGAAGTTGTATAAATAAATAGATCTACGATAATAATAGCGACTCAATCAACTGGAGAACACAGTTCTTACCAATTGTTATCACATCTTGTAATGTAGAATATCTGCTACATTTTTTAATTAAATTCAATTCTTTGAATGGCGACGTAGGAGGTTCATGGACCTCTCACTTAAACTACGTTTCTCGTGGTTGTGTTCTCCTCCTTCAACATGTTTTGTATCTAGGTTTGGTCGACGTTCGTACTGACCAGCAGTACCATCATCACCATCTTTTGTGTTCTGTTTGAAGGTGGCTTTCTGATGTGCATTGTGGTTCGAAATATCTAAAATTTTAGCGTTTCTCATGCTGTGATGAGAGAAGCTATTCATTTCATGCAATTTAGCTCTTTGTATGTTCAATTCACGCAATTTTTCATCCAGAGCATGCATCTCAAGTCCCTTACTGAAACTATCTTTAGTTAAACTGCTTCTTTTTGTTCCTGGAACACTGGTAGGAAGCTTGGGTATTCTGCTAAAGATTGAATTATTTGGTATTTTTTTATCATATTCTTCATAATCTTTTCTTAAAATATTGTCAATTGTATTATTGTTCATTTTTATTTTTGCTTTCCTACTTGAATCACTGACGCCAGGATTATAATTCTTATCAAATCCAGTATAGTTAGCGAAAATATTGTTACTAGCCTTGTCAAATGATTTATCATCATCATCATCGAAGGAAGCTAAACTAGGGTTGGGTGTAGTCCTTCCATCTTCATCTTCATCACCTTCCTCTTCTTCACATGTAGGTAATAAGTGTGTTTCAATGGCAGAACTTTGTGCACTTGGTGGTGCTGTTGGGACAATACTATATCTCCTCTCTTTGTAAACTAATCCTACTTCTTTAACCTTAGTCAAATTCAATTTATTTTGTGGTACTTTAAAGAAATCGTTTACTTCCTCATCATATTCCCAAAGGGCCCAATCAATTCCGTAAGGTTTTGTTTCCAGGCAATATACACAATGTAATGGAATATCTAAATTTGTAATTATATCTTTACTCAAATTTAAGAAATACCCTAAAAGGATTCTTGCTACTACACGATGTGTAACAATTAAAACATTATCCTCAATTCTTTCAATTTCAGTAATAATTGGTTTTACTCTGTTAATAACATCCATATATGATTCACCACCTATACCAGGATACCTATAGAACAATTTATCTTTATGTCTTAGCTCAAATTCACCTGGATAATTGGCTTGAATCTCTGAATACGTTAAACCTTCAAAATCACCAGCATTTAATTCATCTAACATTTTCATTTGTTTGACAGGAAATTCAAGTTCATCAAAGTTTGATACTGTTTCTACACATCTATTTCTTGAACTTGTCCAAACAAAAAATTCGTTTAATTGATTATCTTCATCTTCTACTTCATCTGATGTCTTACTTGTTGTGTCCTCATTATTATTATCTGATGTCTCTTCACTGTCACTATCTGAGAAGTTACCATATATTGTCTCATCAGCTAGTTGTGATTCTAACATTTTTGCATTAAACAGAGCTCTTTGTTTGCTTATAAATGAGCTTAAGGCTTTTGAATAACCATCACCTCTACTTGTCAAATGAGAATCACCACCTATTCTACCATAAACGTTATCTTCACTTTCACCACTTCTTGTAATCCAAATTTGCCTATCTCTTAATGTAAAATTTAAAAGATAATAAACTGTTTGTGAAGCTAAGTAACCTTTAATTTTATATGTAATGACTTTCTTACCAACATCAATAAGTTTAATATAACTATTACCTTCTTTATCTTCTAATGGTTCATAAGCGGTTTTATAATTTTTCAATCTTCTCTTAAAATCAAGAAGTGAAGAACCTGGGTCTTTCCCCTTATAATCTGGACCAAAAAGTTTTAATCTCATATTCTTTTCTACTAAAATTTTATCAGAACAAATTGTCTCTAAAAATAATACTTCAATTTCCTTGGACTTTTCTCTTATTTTTGCTATAATATTCTTCCTTCTCTCCTTTGTTGTATTAGTTGCATCAAATATCCCTACTATACCACTATCATGTAATAACCAATTCATCATTTCTTCTAGTGTATCCATGGCCCATTGTTCACGTAATGCATTACATTCTTCATTTTTTGGATTAAAGAAATGAGAATCTTGTTCAGCTAAGTGATGTTCCTTTGCATATTGTCTTCTTGTATTACCGACATTAAACACTTTACAATGATAAAGTGTATAATTTAAATATCTGGATAATTTATTTGTCATAAATGATTTCCCCGTTGCGGGTAGACCTACCATTATAATAATTAATTTAGAGCCCATATCTAATCCACTTGTAATACCATTAGGTGAATTTTTGGATTTTGTCAAACCAGGTACATCCATTGTAGTTCTTTTCTTTCTTGGATGTGAAAATTTAGAAGGTGAGTTTACTCCTGTAGGTAAGAATTCTTTGCCTTCAATTGTCTTTTTAATATTATTCAATTTTGTGATATTAGGGGCCAATTTGTTGCCTTCTTTTTCTATCAAAGTGTTTAAAGATATATCACTTTCTTCAGGTGAAATTAATGGAGTTGAGTTTACAGAGGCTTCTCTTGAAGGCCAATTACTAGTTACTGGAGTATCACTCAATGGTCTCTTTCGAAATGATGGCAGATATTCTTCACTTCCTCGTGCATCTGCATTTTCCTCTACACCATGAAATACTTCTACAGGCGTTAGATCTTCACTAATTCGAACGTGTTTCTTAAGATTTGTAGAAGAATTTTGCTTTGCTTTAGGGTCAATTGATTCATCTGATGCGGAAAGGTGTAAAGGAGTATCTGATAAGACTGGACTTTTTGTACTCTCTGTTTCTGAGTTCGACAACTCTGTCATATTCGTCATTATTCTAATCAATTTAGTATTTTATTCTTTATTTTAAAACTAATAAAGAATCGTACTCACTATAGTTTACAAAAAAACTGTAGAAGTGAAATTTGCGAATCCTATATTCCTGAAAGGATTGAGATCAGAATCTGATATTTAATTTTCAAAATTGAGAAAAAATATCACTAAACCTATAAAACTATCTATTATTAGTGAACTAATTGTGTCTACTAGGTGATTACAAGGACCAACCCGTTTATCAACCAACAATTATTCACACAATCCTTGGGCTTATTCTCTTGGCGTTTAAATACTCCGAATATATTAACACAATTTCTTCCCTACTTCTCACCCTTGACGGAGCCGCTTCTGCAGTGGATTGTTGAAAAAATGACAGCAAAAGAGCAGTGCCGGTAATGAGCGAGAGGGTCATCTTCTTTCAAGCAACATAACAAGTTGCCCTGAAATATTAACTGACCCACCTTTTTAAGTTGTATGCTGGTTGGCAATATATTAGTTGGGTGAAATATATATCCTTGGGTAGCTATAGCAAAACATATTTCAAACAGAATCTTTCCTATTTAGTGAGTCTCTCAACGTGTATGCTAATTAATGTTGCAATTTTTTTGATTAATATATTGTTTGAAACAAAATTTGGTCTTTGAAGATAAGAAGAATAAATAAATAATAAAATTATACGATTATGACTTACAATATTCATAAGATTTACTATATAATTACTATATGCAGCAGAACATTACTTGGGTAATATCATTTATGTTGTTCTCATCGTTTTCTGTAATTGAAAAAATCAGGAACCAGCTTCTTTTTCTTCTCTTTTTTAGCAGTTGGCTTTTTAGTAGATGTAGTTTTACTACTTGTGGATGGTACACTGCTACTTGCACGGGATCTAGTATTTAAAACATTGGCCTCACTGTGAGTTCCTTGTTGTGTATTATTAGATGATTTATGATAACTCTCAGCTTTCTTGCTTACAGGAACTCTTATTGGTTCTGTGGATCTTTGGATACGATTAGACGCCATATTATTCATTGGTGGTTGTGTCTGACCGAGTAACTGATGATTTGAATGCCCTCTTGAACCAGATGGTAGCACAGGAAAGCTACCCGGTATTTGAGGAGAATGTTGAACACCTGCATTATTATTAGGAATTGGTGGTGTCTGTTTCTTATACATTTCAATATTATGCATTTGAGAATGTCCTGTTGTAGTAGTTGCAGGGGTTGTTACATCACTAATATTAACAGCATCAACTTGAGATGAGGCCAATGTCCTATTCATATTATTAGAGCTTGCACTATTATTAGTTACAATAGCAGCCAAAGAATCCGTCATACTCTCATCATAACCCGTATAAGATGGATTTAGTTCATTATTATGATTACCTTGGGCTCTTAAATTTAAATCTGTCATAGAATCTTTCTTTTTATTAGATTCAACACTTGGATTTTTATGCTTATATAAACCTTGAAATGGGTGTTGTCGTGGTTTAGCAGGTGCCTGTCCAACTGGAGGAGTAAGATGTGCTTTTGTATTTTCATTGCTATGAGAATGGAAAGCAGTAGGGGTTTGATTAGTATCGCCTGTTAGGGTCAACGTAATATTAGTAGATGCAGTACTAGCGATACTCGATTTTTTCGTAGAAGAATTTAGAACTTGAGGATTACTTGCATGTGCAGTCACGGGAGTTAACATACTTAGCTTTTCATAATTATAATTATCCGTAATTGACGAATTTGGTGCCGATATATTATGATTTTTTTGCATACTCACAACATTCATATCAATTGAAGAATCTTGGAGTATTGTTGGACTTGTATTCAATCTGTGTAAAACAGCAGATGTTGTAGTTGAATTCGTCGTTGCAGATTGATTACCTATTGTATTAACACTTGGTATTCTAGTAGAGTTTTTTGATTCTGGCAATCTTGTATCTAAACTAGACGAATTTGTATTATTAATTGTCATTGAAGGTTGATTAGTATATGCAGATGAAGAAGGAGAATTATAATGCCCTGTAGAATGATGATGATGTTTGCTTAATTTAGAAGTAGATTTTTGAACAATAATTGGTTTACCATTTTCATCTAAATTCAGCCTTTTACAGACATATTTTTTTCTATCTTCAATATTAGTTAATTGTGTAATTGTCTTCAAATCTTGAAACCATTGCATCATTGAATTATGTGAATCAGTTTTAAATACCCAATTATGACTTTTTTTAATTAATCCATTTTGTTTTTCATGTAATATAAATTTGCTTTCATTAGAATCTTTTTTAATATTTTCAGTAATAGTACAGTTAAGTAAATTTAAGGATAATACTGGGACTAAATCTTTTTTACGATCTGCTGTTTTAAATTCATGTAAATAGCAAGGTGTTAAAACAAAAAAACCCTTTGAATATGATTTTAAGAATTTTGATCTTTTCTCTAGGAAACCTGATCTAATTTCATAAGTGAATGGATCAAATTGGTTATTATAAGTCATCATTTGAAATTTTCTTGGTGATAAATCTAATTCTATAAAATTTGTATCTCTTTCAATGAAATCATCCCATTCAAATTGTGGATCTTTAGAAAAAAAACCCATATCTAATCTTGAAATTAAAGAATCAAATACTAATTGTGATTGTTGACCTAATAATTTAGCATAAATTGTCAAGGCATTTTGAATTTCCATTACAACAACCTTCTCTAATTCACAACCAGATGATTCCAAGTTATCAAATGCTTCATGTAAAAAGTTTTCTTCTGAGATTTGTTTCTTAATTTGTTTATCAAGGATTAATTTAGTAATATATGGATCTTGATATTTTTTATTCGAACTACCGTTATTATCATTGCTAGATGTTTCATTTATGTACTTTTCAATATCCTTTACTTTTCTTAAATCATTCCAATCTTTAATAGAATCTTGAAATCTTTTCATATCATCTTTTGTTTGTAATAATTCGACAGAACAATTATTCTTAAAATCGGATTCTAATAATTTAATTTCTTTAATTTTGATTAACAAATCTCTTCTTAGATATTCTAATCTTGGAATTATATCATTAGTTAACTCTTTAGACATTTTTGAAGCATTAGTTGCTAGTGCCCCATGATATTGGTTTAAAATAGTAGGTAAATCTTGAATTGAACCATGACCTAATGGTAAGAAGAATTTTTGTAAAATTTTAGACTCAGGTGTTTGTGGATCATGTTGTTCTAATGAAAAAAATGGGAATTGAATTGCGTGTGTTAATCTTAATTGCTGCCTTACAATTTCATCTTGAATTGATGCAGTTTCTGTCAAATAAGTAATTAAAGATTTTATAACATTTCTCCAGGCATCGAATCTAGATGCTAATATTTCTGTTGGTTTTGCATTATATGGTATTATTATTAATAATGGATTTTTTGGATCATATTTTTTATTTCTTGATCTTGATGAAGATAATTGTTTTGATTTTTGCCTTTGGAAAGATGATCTTGCTCTAGATTTAATTGATGCTGAAGTTAATGAATTTTTACCTTGAAATTGAATATTTGATGTTAATGAATGAGTAGGAGTTCGACTAGAATTATTATTATTTCCATTAGTACCATTACTATTATTATTGTTATTACTAGTAATACTATTATATCTATTTCCGACACTATTAATACTATTATATCTATTTGAATTCCCACTACCATTACCATTACTTGTAACTGAATTATATCTCATACTATTTGTTATGGATTGCATTTTGCCATCTTTCCCGTTATTATTATTGTTATTTTGTCCATCATCATTGTAAGCTTGTTGGAGTTGTAAATAATAAGGTATTTGTTCTTGATCCGAAGAATTATTAGTATTATTATTAGTCAATGTACTATTTAGTGCATTATTATTTGATATGATACTACTTTGTAAAGAATAAAGATGCTGTAGATTTTTTTGATTCTGAGCTAGCATATCTGATACATTTGATTGCATCGTGTTTCGCTGATTTTGGATCTGTTCATCTATTGGAATATTCAGAAACTGTTGACTATTATTATTAGTAAGAGTATTATTATCTGACATGCTTATTTTTATCTTTTATTTTTTTTTTTTAATGTACTTTTAAACAACGAAATGGATATATGAAAAGATATAGTTAGAGTCCACTGGATTAATGTATAATTATGCTACAAAACAAAACAAAAAAAGGGAAATAAAAATAAAAGCTAAAGTAAATTAGAACAGAATGAAAAATAGGTACAATTTAATAGTAGGATATATTGTGTGATAACCTTTGAATCAAAATGAACAAAAAGTGAAAAAAAGAAAAAAGTGAATAATAATAAATGAAACAAAAAAATATGCAATATATTGTTGAAATAACCTAATAATGTAGGATAGGTCAAATCTAAAGTAAAAGAAGCTAAAAAAGAATATCACTCGACTTGATGGAAGGAAACGACACAACAAAATAGAAGAAGAAGAAACGAAAACAAAGGAAGGATAGCTTGTTCCAGGAGGCAATGTTCCAAAAGTACCTCTCAATATGTTGTAGCAACAACCAGTGTTCTAGATATGCCAGATAGAGAGTTAGTTGAAATTTTAAATCAAAGATTTGCTCCTATCTGCTAAATGAACCCTTCTTCTTGTTCTTCTTCCAACGGAGCGCAACAGCTGCTGCTGCATGAGCTGGTCATGTGATTCGGACTCATCTAGACCCCATACAACATATCCAGAGTGAAAGGTGGTATTTGGAAGAAGGGTACTACTAGTAATGAGGGTTTATTTACTTAATTATTGAATCAATTGGTTCAAGATAGAAATTTTATGATGTTCAACTCTGAATAATGATACAAGAGAAAGAGGAAGAAAGAACAGTTTGTTTTGATGTTTTATTACAAGGTCAATAATATCTACAAGGCGTCAATCAACTTTAAAATGTGAAGAAAACGAATAAGATGTTTTTTTAGTGATATTTGCTGTTGGCGGCTCTTTTCTGCTCTGTGTGGACATTACTGTGGCTAGATAAGCTGTGCTTGTTGTGGAGAGCAACTCTGAAAAATTAGTGAAAAAAAGCAGTATACCGAAAATAAATAAATATTGCTCATATGAGATGAGTTACTTTCTCAGGTCTGCTAAACGCTTGTTAAGGAACACAATTCTTCTCAAGAGATACCAATCCACTCTGTCTGATAGAATGTCATTACCAGCTTTTTTAGAGTCCAAGAGACCAAAGGTCAGTCCAGAATTTGATTATTCTACTTTATCCAATTACAAGAACTTTAACGTCAATGATGCTATCTTAGATTTAACTATCGATTTTAAAAAGGAAATTTTCAAAGGTTCTATCAATTTGAATTTATCTGCTATTGGTAAGCCAACTGCTATTGAGTTAGATACATCCTATTTAAACATCTCTACGGTAACCATTAATGATGAACCAGCTGCTAGTTTCAAAGTTCATGAACGTTCTGAACCATTAGGTTCCAAATTGACCATTAATCCAAGTGCATCCACTGATTTATCTTCATTTGACAATTTCAATTTAAAGATTTCTTATGAGACAACTGATAAATGTACTGCTTTACAATGGTTAAATGAAAAACAAACTAATTCTAACAATCCTTATGTTTTCTCTCAATTAGAAGCTATTCATGCTAGATCTTTATTCCCATGTTTTGATACCCCATCTATCAAGAACACTTTTAAAGCTCATTTAACTTCTTCTTTACCAGTTGTATTCTCTGGTATTGCTACTGGTGAAGCTCCTGGTAAGGAAGCCAATTTTAAAACATATTCTTTCACCCAAGATGTTCCAATTCCAGCTTATTTAATTGGTATTGCATCTGGTGATTTAGTCAAAGCTAAAATTGGTCCACGTTCTCATGTTTACACTGAACCTTTCCGTTTAAAGGATGCTGAATGGGAATTTAAAGATGATGTTGAACAATTTATTAAAGCTGCCGAATCTATCATTTTTGATTATGAATGGAAAACTTATGATATTTTAGTTAATGTCAATTCTTATCCATATGGTGGTATGGAATCTCCAAATATGACTTTTGCTACTCCAACTTTAATCGCTCATGATAAAACTAATATTGATGTTATTGCTCATGAATTAGCTCACTCTTGGTCTGGTAATTTAGTTACAAACTGTTCTTGGAACCATTTTTGGTTGAACGAAGGTTGGACTGTCTATTTAGAAAGAAGAATCTTAGCTTATTTACATGGTGAACCACATAGACATTTCTCTGCCATTATTGGTTGGAATGATTTAAAGAACTCCATTGATGCTATGAAAAACCCAGAAAGATTCTCTACTTTAGTTCAAAATTTGAATGATGGTACTGATCCAGATGATGCTTTCTCATCTGTTCCATATGAAAAGGGTTTCAATTTCTTATTTTACTTAGAAAATATTTTAGGTGGTACTAAAGAATTTGATCCATTTATCAAACACTATTTCAAGAAATTTGCAAGAAAATCTTTAGACACTTTCCAATTTTTAGATACTTTATATGCTTTCTTCCCAAATAAGAAAGAAATTTTAGATGATGTTGATTGGAAGACTTGGTTATATACTCCAGGTATGCCACCAAAGCCAAAATTTGATACCACTTTAGCTGATGACGTTTACAATTTAGTTGACAAATGGGTTAGCAAATCTAATACTTTTACTGAAAAATCACAATTTGTCGAAACTTTCAATATTTCAGATATCAAGGAATGGAATTCTAACCAAATTGTTTTATTCTTAGATACCCTTGTTCAATCTGAAGGTATCTCTTGGAAGGATCATGAATTAGCTACTACCACTTTCTTAGAAATTTATGATGAAAAAATTGGTAAATCACAAAATGCTGAAGTTGTCTTCAGAGCTTTCAGATACCAAATCACTGCTCATAAGACCCAATATTATCACGCTCTTGCTGAATGGTTAGGTACTGTTGGTAGAATGAAGTTTGTTCGTCCAGGTTTTAGATTATTGAACTCCGTTGATAGATCATTAGCTTTAGCCACTTTTGATAAATTAAAGGATACTTACCATCCAATTTGTAAGGCTTTAGTTAAACAAGATTTGGATATTTAGAATCCACTTTTTACGTATAAAAAACTCATTTTTTTTATTTCCATTCTTTTATTTATAAATTATATATGATTTCTCTAGTCAAAAGATATTAACTAAACTGAATTCTTTGAAAAAATTAATAGCTTATCTCTAACAAAATAGCCTCTCTTTTGAAACGAAATATTACATTTTTACAATCCCCACTCATTCAATAAGTCATGAATGTAATTACAGATTTTGAGGTGGGAATATGTTTGTGAATATATATGTATACATAATAGGAAATAAAGACGATACAATTCATTCAAGAGCAAGAATTGGACTATACTGTAAGTATCATTACGCAGGCAATTGCAATTATGTAACAATAATATAAGGGTATTATGGAACATACTATTAAATATAAAAAATGAATACCTTTTTTGTCAATAAGGCTAACAAATATCCCGGAATAAAAGAGATTTGGAACAAAACTTCCAGACGAATGTTAACAGCACATATGTTTTGTAAAACCTAGAGTATAGTTCATTCTTAATTTTCTATTAGAAAAGTAAACTTATAACAGCATCAACATACACAACTAAAAATAGTATTAAGAAGAGACTCTCATTTTTAAAGTATGAGCGCAACGCCTTTGTCGTAGGAAGCGATGTCCTTGTTGCCTAATAATTTTGTGCCTCTATGCGCGAAGAATATTTATAGATGCTGAAAAAACAAGTAAAAAACACGTTAACCACAATCTCAATTGCTGATGTAAGATTTAAATCTAGTTAGTTTTTTTTCTTCATTATTTAGATTCAAAAAACCATCACTGATCAATAAAAACAGCCACATATTTTACTTTTGCAATGAACCAAGTCTCTACTCTAGCTGTATGTTATTAATTTCTAAGAAGTTTAGATCTTTGAAACTTTTTTGTATCACTTTTTTTTTTTGATTTCAGTTAATATAGAACACAAATACTAACATTCTATATCCCAACATAAATGAAAACCTAATACTGAAAGAAAATGCTATATTTCTTTCTTCTTCACTTGGTTTTTGTTTACTCGTTACTATTTTTACATAGCAATTGTCTTCTTTCACCCAAAAGCTTTCTATTGAAAATATAAAGAACGAATTCCATAACTTACAAAGCAGGTTATCCAGTTTACGTCCACCACAAGAATTCTTCAACTTTAAAAGTGTCTCTAAGCCACAAAATTTTGCTGAAGCACAATCCAGAATTGGTTTCAACTTGAGATATTACTCTACAAACTATGCTTTAATCATTACTTGTTTAAGTATTTACACTTTATTGACTAACTTATTATTACTATTCGTTATTCTTTTCGTTCTAGCAGGTATCACTGGTATTAATAAATTAGAAGGTGAAGACTTGGTCACTCCATTCGGTTCATTCAAGACCACTCAATTATACACTGCTTTATTATGTATCGCCATTCCATTAGGTTTCATCGCCTCCCCAATTGCTTCCATGTTATGGTTGATTGGTGCTTCTGGTGTAGTCGTCTTCGGCCATGCAACACTAATGGAAAAACCAATTGAAACTGTCTTCGAAGAAGAAACTGTTTAGGCTTTCCCCCAAATATAGGCAGGTGACTGGTTACTAAGAGATCAAAATTTTATTTATACATTTCATTTTTTTTCTGGTTATTTAGGCAAATGGATTGATTAATCGCTAATAAATTACAACTCCAACCATCTTTTTTTGCCAATGTTTAAGACCTACAGTCGTTTTATTTTTTTTCTTTTTTAAAAAAATAAAAGATAAAATTAAACACCTATTGTTATTATATCCAATACTATTTTATGACACTTGTGTCGATGTAAATTAAATAAATCACTTTTTTTAGATAGTTAATTAATAATATCTGGCTTCTTAGAGGAAAGTGCCGGCTGTAAGGCTTTTAATGACATCTGGCGGAAGACAGCCGTCTGTGCAAAATTACTCCGAAAGGGTCCGTTTGCGAGTGTCTCCTGCAGGAGATGATGGAAACCCTCTAAGGGTGCTTCGCTAGGGCATATTTGCAGCGAAAAGAAATGCAACAGTTGATATATACACCATCAAACTTCCATGAAGAGGGGGCATAGGATTGCATGTCGATACATACTGCAAGGAAGGAGATGCCTTTGCTCTCTTAAAATAGAAAAATTCAAAAGAAATAGGTTTTTAAGTCAAACCGGTTTATTATTAGTGTATTATTTTGGCAATAAAATGTACTTATTAAGATTATTTCTTGATAAGATGTGGCATGTTGGTCGGAATACAACTCTGGAAATGACAGGTAGGGTAAGGAGAAGGGTACTTTATGAAGGAGATAACCACATCTAGACTGAAGATTGCTCTAGAACGTATGCCCAAAGGAGCTCGATCTAGTGCATGTTGTGTGTGTGAATTGCGAATTATCTAGCCATCTCCATCTCACACCAAAAAAATCATGTGCTTTCTATATTGGTTTATTTCCTTGTGCACCTGTTGCTTAAACATTCTGATAAGTGATTTAACTGTGGCACTCATATTTGGTATGTTACTGAGTCGTCGTTACATCAAAAATCTTGCCGTAGAATGGTCTCACCTTGAGTGTACCCCGTTATGATCCATTTCAAATAATAAAGGTTCCTGTGCATAAATCTCGCTATAGAGGATTATTCATCTTGAATTAGGATACCCTCCTCTGACTCGTACTAGAATTTCGAGATGTCTAGCCTATTACTCTTTCTGCAAATTAATTGAGGTTTTTTGATTCTTATTTCTTTTTTTAGATTAGGAAAGATGTCAAATATCTTATTTCAGTGTATTCAATATATCATATTACCTCTGAATTAATCATTATTTAAGTTTTTCTCGGATCAAGATAATTAAGTATTACTTGGTGTTGTTTATGATCTATATTTCTTTGCTAATTATATGGTAATGAAACATCATCGTATTATGCCTTTTTCCAACTAATACAGTAACTTCTTGATCCTTGATGGGTTTCCTTTGTTTAAACTTTTTCACCACTTTGGGGTAATACATCCAGTATTTTAAAATATTTTTTATTCAATAAAAGGTTCCTCTTTTTTTTATTTTTTTCTTTCTTCGATCCTATATATTCAGTTATATCGTTGAATTTAATAAAAAGTAAACTTCTCATTTACTTTAAATTATTTAAAAACCTGTTTCAAAAAATACTTGAAAATAATTATTTCCTCTGAAGCACATAACTTGTCAAGCAATTTTATTATAGTTCTTATTTAATTATATGATTCTATTGCTGTAATTATTAGTACTTTTTAAGTAGCATTTACTAATTTTGATATATTCATTTTTTTAATTTATCTCGATTATCAACTAGTTTGTCCACATATTTCCTATTCATTTTGTAAAGTTGGTATACTTCTGGAAAATAAACGAAACTAAAAAATTTATTTTAATATTCAATAATATTTTAACTTTTCATTTAATACCACTACTACAAAAGAGATAATATTCAGCTTTAATATCATAATATCCACATAATATTAATATCATTCCTGGTGTAAGCATATAGATTCAATGACATCCACCAAAGTTCCAATAAGCTATTCAAATGACTATATTGGACAAAATTCAAAGCCATTGATAGAACTTCTATTTGGTAAAAATGTTGATGAGAAAACAATTTCTGAGAACACTTTGGCAAAAGCGCTAGATTATAAAGTTGAAAGTGAGAAAACTATGCAACAATATTATAAGCTAGAGGTACTCATTAAATCAATTGAACTAATAAATATTGCCAAAGATAACGGATTGTTAAATGATCATTTTTTTAGATTTTTCCAAAATGAAATATTGAAAACTACAAATGATCTTCAATCTTCTAATACAAATTTAGCTTCGATTCACAACCCAAATTTTGGCATCCCGATACATCCAATACCGCCTGTCACAGATACATTTGAATTAAAACGTCGTATGAGTATCCCAGGACCTCATCTCCAATCAGCATTTACAATGCAACAAAACAAAAATACAATTTTGTCAACACCTAGTTCCAGTAGTTATGAAATGGTTTCTCCAACCCAAATAGACAGTAATTCCACAAATTCTCAATCTGTGAATGAATCACCTTCAAGTAACTTTTTTCACTATAAATATTCGACAACAGCAGACAATATTAAAAAGTTAGAAGATAAGCCTACCAATATTAATATTATTGATCATGACAAGACATCTAGCTTTCCTACAATAAGAAAGAAGACAGCACCAAAAGTAACAAAAAATCAGAGTAATAGCAATAAACTGTTACCAGAATTTAGTCCACCATTAAGATCCCATTTAAATGCCAGAAGAGGTTCAATAGATGTAGAGCAACACTCAAATAGGATCAGACAAAAGCGTAATTCAATCGCAGAAATATGTAATACCCCAAATACTTCAATAAATGCAAATACCACTGTTGAAACGAAACCTTCTGTTCCAGTTACACATACCAATAATATTGGCAATAGTCAACTAAAAACATTATCTAGAAATTCCACCAAAAGCAGTATTCCTTCAACAATGACGTCGATATTAGCATTCACTAAAGAGGCTGACCCTTCAACTGGAAATTCTGATTCTTCAAAAGATGATATGCTACAATCTGAACAATCTTCATTGAATGAGGACAATAAGAATCAATCCACCACTGATTTAAAATCAGAAGATAAAAAGTCAGAGAAATCAGATAACTCAAGCATACCAAAAATAAATAGTAGTACAACATCCTCTATAGGCAATGAAGATATAACAACTAAATTTGTTCAAAGCACAAAAGGAAATAATAATTCTTCCTTTGGAATAATAAACTTAAAGGTAAAAGAAGAATATTGAAACGATCCATCTCTTAAAAATGCATAATTTACGAGAAAAAAATAGTGATAACATAAAAAATCTATATTTAGTTATTCTTTTTTAAAGAAAAATGTGTGTTTAGATAATTAGAAATTATTTTTACATTGATATAATTCATAAAATTATAGCCAAAATATATTATTAGTATTAGTATAACTATTGTGTAATTTATTTATCATTTATGCATTGAAAATATTCATTTTCTAATATAAAGAAAAAAGTATAGTGACTCATATACTTCATATTATTCCTTGATATTAAAATTAATTATTCTGTAATACTGAAACTACCCAAATAACTTATTTTTAATCACTTGTAGTCTGGCACTCTGTGAATTGATGTTCCGCAAACACTTCCATCTCTCTTAGAGTCATGTTTTCTGACGACATTTGACCTGTCTCTGGGTCAATATCAGCCATAAGATCGAAATCAATATTTTCTTTCGTGATTTTAGAAAGTTCGTTATTAAATTCTATAGCTAAACTGCGGATAATGTTACTATTACCTTCCAGAATAAACCAGGAACAGAGGTCATCAATTAGTACTTTGTTGTAAACATAATAAATATCATGCATCCTGAACATTTCATGAATATCAAGTAAACACTTAATAATCAAACGTTTACCACCACATAGAATATAATATACCAATTTTAAAACTCTCTTGGACAAATCAAAATTTCTATGAAGAGGGAAACATAAAGAACGTCTTATGAAAGTGATAATCGCCACTTTGATAATGTTAACTTCGTTATTCAATGGATCATCAGGTATTAATTGTTGATCTAAACTAGAAATTTGTGGAGTCATTATACCTATTGTCCAGGGACTTTCTGTATTATGCGTGCACTCATTTTCTACTTGTTCGAATAGATATGATGCTAATAGATTAATTATTGTGATGTAAGATTGTTTTACATTTTCAACCAGATAACTCTTCTTTGGTAAATCGTTTTGCATCTGTTTTTGCTCTTTCTCATTAAATTCAATTGGCATATCCCCACTAGTTTCATCTGGTCCTTTGGAAGTATTATACCATTTTAAGTATTCATCAATTATTGGAGGTGTATAAACCAAGAGCTGGCGAATACCATTAAGTTCAAGTTCCTCTTCATTTCCATGTTTATTAGTCATATATTCAGATATATAATAGTCAGGATCAAACTTCGCGTTTTCCTTGGTTAAACGTTCTCCAACTCTATCATTTGACGAAGTGTGTTCTGGATCATATAATTCATTAATATCATTTCCCCTTTGTTGTGAAACTCCAATAATGGTGTCATAGACATCATTGAACCCATATTTTGTACGAAGAAGATCATTTGAATTTACTTTTTGTTCAATTTCCCAATTGAACTTCTCAGCAGCATTTTTTAGTTCATGTTGCTCAAAACTGGTTTCATTAGTTACAGTACTGGAACTACTAACTTCTTGAATCAATGGTCCTTTTTGTTGCTCTATAGCATTTGATTTCTCAATATTGTCGGCACCTAGGATATCACCTTCTCTAGCCAGAAGTGTGGTAGGTAAATCTAAATTTTCAAAAAACTCATATTTATTCTCCTTTGGTATTTGAATATTTATAGTCTCATCGCTCGCTTTATATTCTGCTTTTGCTCTTTCATCGTCGACCAGATTATGAGGGAATCTCAAACGAAGATAATAAGGAGATAAATAAAACACAATCAGATTTTCTTGTACTACTAGTTCCATGCCTGCAGCAGAGAATCTGATACTAGAAATCTTGACGACCAGATGGATAAATTCATCATCCTGTGTTATTGTAAAATGCGGAGTTATCATGCTCTTGATACGTTGCAAATATGATTTGATAGCTTAAACTATTATTATATATGTATTGAGTGAGCCTAATGTAGTTTAACTTGAGATTAGAATATACTTCTTAGATTCGATTATTTTAATATTAAGTGTTATATTATTAGTAATGGATTTTGTCAAAATTAGGCGATGCGATGAGCTTAGTGAATTTTTCATTATAAAAAGGCATAAATAAAATAGGCTAGCGGTAAATTTGGTATTAGAGAGACGCCCACAAGAACCCTACTCATCACTATATCTCAACTCATAATGTCAGAAACAATAGTACAAGATCATCCAGTTATTAGAAAAAGAAGGTTTGTAGGTGCTAAGAAACCTGCGGCAGGAGAAGCTACCGAACAAGCACCTGACGGTCAGTCTGTTGTACATAAACCAAGATCCAGAAGAAATGTGGGTAGAGCTGCGAATGCTATTCCTGAAGAGATTTTGAATGACGAAGAGTTAAATGAGGCTATCAAAATACTTCCTTCTAATTACAATTTTGAAATTCATAAAACTGTTTGGAATATCAAAAAAATGAACGCCAAAAGAGTTGCATTACAAATGCCAGAAGGTTTGCTAATTTATAGTTTGGTTCTTAGTGACATTCTAGAGCAATTCTGTGGATGTGAAATTTTAGTCATGGGTGATGTTTCGTATGGTGCATGCTGTATCGATGATTACACTGCCAGGGCGTTAGATTGTGATTTCATTGTCCATTATGCTCATTCATGTCTAGTTCCTATTGATATTACCACCATCAAAGTTTTATACGTATTTGTTACCATCAATATAGATGAATCACATGTTATGAAGACACTACAGAAACATTTCCCTAAAGGTACACGTTTAGCTGTATTTAGTACCATTCAATTTAATCCAGCTCTGCACAGCATCAAGAATAAACTTTTAACTCATGATGACCATATGTTATACATAACAACACCACAAATAAAGCCATTATCAAAAGGTGAAGTTCTAGGGTGTACGTCAGAAAGATTAGACAGCAGTCATATAGATTATATGGTATTTATTGGTGATGGTAGATTTCATTTAGAATCTGCTATGATCCATAACCCTAGTATTCAAGCCTTTAAATATGATCCATACAATAAGAAGTTTACACGTGAAGGGTATGATCAAAGAGAGCTGGTCAAGGTCAGAACTGAAGCTATTGAAGAAGCAAGTAAAGCACAAACTTTTGGTCTAATTTTAGGTGCCCTTGGTAGACAAGGTAATAATGCTACTCTTGATAATTTGGAAGTGGCATTGAAAGCTGCAGGCAAGAAAGTAGTTAAAATTATATTGAGTGAAATATTTCCTCAAAAATTAAGCATGTTCGATGAAATCGATGCTTTTGTTCAGGTTGCATGTCCAAGATTATCTATTGACTGGGGTTATGCGTTTAATAAGCCTTTGTTGACCCCATATGAAGCTAATGTTTTACTGAAGAAAGATGTTATGTTTACTGAGGAATGTTATCCAATGGATTATTATGAAGAAAATGGTTATGGTAGAGGCCAAATACCCTCACATTCTCTTGTTAAAGAATAATAAAAAAAAGTTTTAGGGTATTTGCAGTGCAACTACTAATTACTTATTCCTTTACATTGCCTTAAAAAATTTTAGTTATGAAATGATTTTTCTCAGTTATATTTATTTGTTTATTTATTCAATTCTCTATAAATTTGTTACGTAGTCTTTTTTGTTTTAATATCTCAAGTTAGAGATTCTAAATGTCAGATATACCTATTAAGGTATTGAACTCTTCTTCAGTAAAGTTTAATATGTCAAAAACCTTTGTGGTATCATCTGGGTAAAGGTGTAGAAGCATTTTTCTGAAGATATTATAAAACTTCGAAAGTGTATTAAAGGAAGAATCACAAACGGTATCAGCGATTGAAGGAGAAGTTAATTTAAACAATAAATTCTCTTGTAGATCTGTTAATGCTCTTGGTATATAATCATTTAATTTTTCATGGACATTATTATTGATAGTATCCAATTCCATTAGTGGATTATCCAATAATGAAAAGTACATATCATAATCTAAATCATTTTGAATAGAGTCGATAGGGAAGATCATGTTTATTAAATTTGAATACATCTCTAAACCTGTTCTTTGGAATACTAGGTTTATTTGTAATTTTAGCATTTCTTGCACGTACTCGTCCTTTGATTCATTCATCCATTTAAGTAAGTTTTGAGACTCTTCATCATTTGAAAAAATGTTGATTAAAAATGGTTGAAATCTAGAAGACAGTAGATCAAAACAATTGATTTTAGCAGTTAACAAAGAGATTTTAGGTTCTTGTTTGGTTTTAGCAGAAGGGAATGCATTTTGAAGTTGTATCATCAATACATTTTGTATTGGATCTCTAATAAGTAATTCTAAAAATTTGAAGTTAATCAAGAAATTATTTTTTCTAGATTCCTCAGTAGTATTTTGTTCATATATTTCAAATAATTCAATCATTTTAGACAAATAACTAGCCAACCATTCTGGCGGTAGTAAATCATCACTAACACTTGATTGTTTTACATCGACTTCCTTTAAAAGTTTTGTGAAACATTCTATGATCTTTTCCTTTGCTAGTTCCATTAAATTAGCCAAATTGAGTATTAAAGGATTATCTTCGTTTAATCCTTGTTTCTCGAACATCATCTTATACAACTCTAAATGATGTATAATTTCGAAGTTAGTGCATGGATTCTCTTCAAATCTAACAATTTGTTCAATTCTAATACGAAAAGAGTTCGCTAATGATTGTACCACATCATTAAGAAGTTTTTGATCAATTCCATTTAAAAATGCATTATTTGTTTGTAAAATTGATACCGGAGTATTATCCATATGCTGATGTTGAAATTTAAAAAGTGATTGAAGAAAGTCATTTTCGTTAACAATCAATGCATATATATTTGCTAATATATCACCAACATAACGAACTGGATTATGTGCTGATAAGATAATTGGAGCATTTTTTTTAGGGTTTGCATCGAAGTGTGAGAGAAAATCATCTAAAATAGACTTGGAACGAACCGTAGTTACACGTTTTAATAATTCGTTAAAATATTCAACATCATTAGACAAATATATTAAACTTCTTTGGAAATTTATTAAAATTGATTCAGTTGGGTCATTCACATTTTGATTAAAACCAGAGGAGTTTTGATAACTATAAAGGAAATCTGTCAAATGATAATATAATTTTTTGTTAATAAGTTCTAGTGTTCTATTGTACTTTTTAATTAAGCTCTGTCCAACATTTTTATTTGGTAAATCTAAAAATAACATTGATGTTTCTTTAATTTTTAAAACTTTATTAATGACATCAAAAAATTCTGCAGAAATTGTACCATTGTTTAAGATATCCTCCTCGACTTGACTCAGAGTAAAATTATCCTTTAATAAGCATAGTAATTTTTTTTTCAATAATAGATCAGAAATTTTTGCCTGAGGTTCTGCGACTTTCTTTAAGATTGAGTCATCCTCAGTCTCTTGTTCTTGCTCATCTTCAGCCACCAATGAAGTTCCCAATTTCTTTATGCTTTCTACTGATTCTACTAATCTTTTCACTCTTCTTGCAATTGGCTTGAATTCTTCTAATACGACAAGGTGTTCTTTCAATAGTTCAGTTTCTAAATCACTTCTTAATGATTTTCTCGCTAGAATACCTACATATTCAGGACTAATTAATTTCTTCTCATCCAATTGAAGAGATAAATTATCAGATTCTAAAACTTTTAGAGAATTTCTAACTTGTGAGGTTGAATGATAATTACTAAATGAATAATCATTCAAAATTTTGGATAATTTCTTAGAAAGAACGGTATCAGTAGCATCAATATCCTTTGAGCTTCGATCTGATACGATTTGCTTGATATTATCACTTACTTTTTGTTTACCTGGTGTAATATCTTGTAGTTTCATTATGGAATTGTCAGATATATTCATTTCATTCTTATTAATCGATTGCAATGATGCTTGTACATATTCTGACATTTTATTGTATAATTTACCATCTTCAAGTAAAATCTTTTGGGATGTTGTTTTAGAGGCACCATATTGCCCGCTGATCATGTCAGAGATCTTGGTGTTATCTATATCGTTGTCCTGTGATGCTGATGCTTCATATGTAGATAGATGTAAACGAGAGCTAGGTTCAGGCAAGTCTGAGCCATTAGCAATGTTCTTAGCTGTATTTGTAACAGAATATATCTGATAATCTAGGAAATCCATTTCAGAGGTTGTAGAATTGATTGATGGTTAATGTTTGCGGAATAAATATCGATAATTGAGTTTGAGATTTGTTTTAATAAGAGAAAACTATCTTAACAACCTCAATTAAACTGGTATCAATATATGAAATAAGATTGGAACTTTTATCGAAATCAACTTCTTTGACAATATATTTCAAAATTAATTAAAGTGTCCTTTACTTTTCTCTAATGCTATTCCAGGTAGTATATTTTTCAGTATTTCTTACATGTTGTTTTCGCTTGCCAATCACACTGAAGCCAGGCGGCTTTAAAAATAACGACATAATATCATTTGTATAACTTTAAACAAAAGGATGAAAAAAGCTGTCTGTTAAAAAATTATATAATAACTTTTTGTGAAATTGCTTTCAACAAGTCAATGATAAGAGAAGCTCATCATGGCATTAAAATATATAAAGCTATTTAGAATAAGCATGACGATGCTCTTTAAAAAAGGTGCTATATGACGAAACCAAAGATAAAAATCCTTGGAAATAGTATCAGTAGAAATAATACTGATAAATCTAAAACGAAAACAATAAGTAAAAGAGGATGTAAATGACCAATTGATAATTCTTATTGGGTGTTATAGGCTTCTAACTTTCTTTGATGCGAATAAGGGTAGTAAGATTGTGATACTTTCTCTTTAGGGTTCAATGGGATTCTTACCCAATGGTTATCCACTTGTTTTGTCTGAACAGTAGCTGATTGTTCAAATGGTTGAAATGTAGGTATATTTGGGGATGATGAGAGATCTTTATTGGTTGTATAAGATGCATATGAAGTTACCGATGGGCTGGAGTAATAATATGATTGTTGTTGTGGAGACATATGTTCAGTGTCAGGTGGTGGAGATACCAGTTTTTTACTTTGCTCCAACTGAGACGATGCTGAAAAACACATTGGGTATGAATATCTATGGCCTCTGGTATTATAAATAGATGTCAAATTGGATAAAGTATGTAATGTTGGATTGACGTTGAAATTTGCTTCATCGACCATTGGTGAAGGGTATTGAAGACTATCTGAAGGATTTATTGGTCGATATGATATAGGAGGGCTTGTTACCGTTTCATTATCTGAGATTGGAAATGATGGGTTTAAGTTAGGTGATTGATTGACATATGACATGATGCTGCTGATAGATGGAAGAGTCTCTGTAAAACTCTTCCTTCTAGCTTTTAAAGTGACATCATCAATTACTGGGAATGTTGAAGAACAAGCAGAAAATGAATTCCTAACTCTTTTTTCTAATTGATTTTTAACGCCCAAACTGGATGGTGATAGGGAAGTTGAGTGTAATATTGGTGAGATTATATCCGGTAGTTTTGTAGTGGGTAATACTGTTGGTATTTTAGAACTTCGTTCAACTTTTAATGGTGAAGCATTATTTTGCTTCATTATTTTGCCCTTTCTTGGTTTCTTAATAGTCGTGTCAGTGGTAAAATCAGATGTTGATAAATTTTTATTATCTGTCTTCCTTTTAGTTGATGCTATATTTGATAATGTTGATGGTTTAGTAACAGGTGATAATATTTCGTGTTCTTCCATAAATGTATGATTATGCATTTTAAAATAATCCTCACATAATTTAGGGAATTCGTTACCGAATAATGGTACCATCAAGTATCTAATAGGGAAACAAAATCTAACACATAAAGGTTTAGCTATTTCAAGTGGTAACCAAGTTCCTTGTATTTTAATATACCCACCCCTAATTCTTTGTAAGATATCAGCAAAGGTTAAATTTTTGACATTATCAATTGAAATATTCGAATGTTCGACTAAAAATTTCTTATAATGGTCAACTATGGTAAATTTTAATTCATTTGGCATAATATTCCAATGAAAATCTGAATATTTATTATTAGGAGCAATAGTATTACCACTTTTATCAATTACTGATGGATGTAAATTTTGTGATTTTGAGACACTAGATGATCTTCTTCTTCTCTTAGTAGTAGTATTTTTAGCATTTGGATCACTTTTATAATATGTTTCCATTTCTGTATCTGATAAAGTTGATTTAATAAAATCGAAATCATAAAATGCTTTATTCATTGTGAAATCAAACTCTTCTTTACAAAACTTTTGCATCTCTAAAGAAGATTCTTCCCTTACAGAAAAATCATCATTTGGTATTCTTGGAAGTGTACTTAGAGCATTCATAACATCTTGATATAAACGCCAAATACCTGTTATAAAGACATGCCCAGATCTATTATCCCAAATTACACAGTTATTTGGATTAATAAAATTATTTGTAATATTCAAAGTGTGATCAATTTTCTGTAATTTAAATTGTTGATTTTTACTGACAGTATTTTTCTCAGAGAGTTGTTGGGAAAGTGTGTTAGAAGTAGCAGGAGAAGTATCCTTAAATGAAATATCACCTTTTAAGATCTTTAGATCTTTATTATTGTGAATCATTAATTTGTTATCTGTATCAAATGGAATTTTCTTAAAAAGAGCATCTTTCAAATACTGAACGTTACATTCAGAGAGCAAACTAGGCAAATTATATTCAAAACAATTAATCGAGTTTGTATTTTGAAATCTAGTAGTAGAAGTAGAGGAATATGTTGGATTTAAAAAATTATTGGCAATAGAAGAATTATACGTAATTGTCAACGGATCTAAGCCAAAAAGTTCTTCTCTTGGTTTATCATCTTCTAATAACATTATTGTGAAATATAATCTTTGAAAATCATCTAAGGGACTTTCAGTAAGTTTAACCTTAGAGTAATCAACTTTATGTAAAGGAAAGCTATATTTCCTAGAGTCAAAGTAAGTAGTATCTACACTCATTATCGATTGCTATACTATTATTGATCGCGTTTGGTTACTAATATTGAGAGAAGTGAGATGTAGATATAATAATAAAAATGATAAAATGTGAATCCAAAAACTGTAATTATTAGGTTTCAGATATGTTAAAAACTCTTTTTTGATTAAAATAACTTCTATAAGAACTTCGATCCAATTATTAATAGGATTTTTATGTAGCTAAATATTTAACAAAAACTAGAAGGTATCGAAGCAAACAATGTGCAGAGAGAAACACGCCAACTTCGTTAAACTACCCCTCATAACACCTAGAAACGGAAACAAGTTCCTGTCAGCAGCACATTGTTTAACCCTTTTATATAGTAAATTGATATAGCTCGATACGCCGAAGTTAAAGTGTTCTTATTCCGTAGACACACTTTGGAATCGAGAGTGGTTACACCAAAAAGTCATCCAACTTTCTCGTAGTGTTAATTAATACAATAATGGTACTTGGTTTGCATGGGAACTGGGGGTTATTCCTATCTGGCAAAATATCAGTGATCCTGTTCTTGGCCAACAAAGGCCTGCTTCCGGAGTTTCACGGAAGGTGGAACGAGTTTCGCACTGGAAGAATACAACAGTTGGTTGTTCACCATTGGAGATGGTGTTACTTCCATATTTCGGGAGACATCTAGTTTTAAGGATTTGTCAGGATCTGTGGTAGATAATGGCTGGAAGTTGTGTTAGCAGCGGTGTTATCCAGGTCTCGGCAGGGTTCCTTGTGTCGGGTCTTGGCACAGGGGAGTCGGTTCAGTTACCTATATATGTTTAAAATATATACGATTGTTGCTATTTTTGTTGTTATTAATACTTATATGTTTATCGAATCATCTAATAATATATATTTATTGGGTTGTGAGGAATTGGTACATCACATATGCTGTCTGTCGGCTGTTCTTGGCTTGGCACGGATGATGTTATCCACTCTCAGTAGTACTTGAGATGCTTCGGATGCAGAGCTGACAACAGCACGTTTTAATTTATAACTTTCTATGATGCCAAGTTCTCTCATATCAGCAATGCAGCCGTTATCTAGATCTAAGCCAGAGGTAGACATACCATTATATATAGAGGATCTTAATTTAGATACCAATTCACTACTATCGAAACCCGCGTTGTCGGCTAAGATGGTAGGTAGTTGTCTTAGAGCACGAGCAAAAGCTTCAACAGCTAATGCTTTTTTACCATCTACATTTTGTGCAGCAGTATCAACTGCTTTTGACATGATCATTTCTGCACAACCACCACCAAGGACAGTTCTTGTCTCTTTAGTGGTTTGTGATAGAACGGAAAGAGCATCATGTAATGATCTTTCAGCTTCATCTAAAACTTGATCAGTAGCACCTCTTAAAACAATAGTACAAGCTTCACCAGCTTTACAACCACTAAATTTTAAAAAAGTTTCTTCACCAATCATAATTTCTTCAATAAGTTCACATTCACCTAATTTACATTTTTCTGGATTATCAAAAGTAGATACAACTTCACCACCTGTAACTAACGCTAATCTTTCGACACCTTCAAAATCGGCTTGTTCAATTGAATTAATATTTAAATCTGTGAATAATTGTTCTGGATAATCATAAATTAATTGTCTATTTATAAATGTATTAATACCAAATTTAGAAATTTTAGCAACTTTATTTTTCATCTTTTCACGTTCAGCTTTTTCTAATTGTGCTAATTTTGATGTTGAATCAACTTTAAATTTAGTACCAAAAACTTTAACTTTATCAGTATCTAAAGAAGTATTAGCTATTAATATTTTAGCATTTTCAATTCTCTTTGGTTGATTATTACCAAATTTTTTACCTAAAATAAAACCTTCATCTAAGAATGAATTTGATAAATTACCACCTAAAATTTTAATAATTTGAATATGTTCTAAATTAGTAGAACCTTTTAATCTTAAAATAGCATCAACTGCTAATTCAGAGAATTGATTTTTATCTTGAGATAAAATTTTAGATGATAAAGTAGTTTTAGCAATTTGAATTAAATCTTGTCTAAATTTATCAGTATTATTTGAATTATCAACTGCATTTTTTTCTAATGCTTTTAAAGCAGCAGTAGATGCAATTCTATAACCTTCAATTACAGTTTGTGGATGAATTTTAGATTGTTCAACTAATTTTTCAGCTTCTCTTAATAATTCTGCAGCTAATACGGTAACACTAGTAGTACCATCACCGACTTCATCATCTTGAACTTTACTAATATTAACTAAAACTTTAGCAGCTGGATTATCTAAAGGAATGGATTTTAAGATAGTAGCACCATCATTAGTAACTAATGCATTATTACTTGATGCACTTTGTAATAATTTATCCATACCCTTTGGACCTAAAGTACTTTTAACTAAATCACCAACTGCAATTGCACCAACAAATGCAGACATACGAGCATTTTCGGCTCTTTCTTCAGTAACTTGATCACCAAAAATGTTACTCATCTTGTATACACTAGAATACTACTTGATTGGTCAGTAAGGGATAATAATATTTGATTTATTTGTAATATAATAATTTTTAATAGTATTATTATTGTGTATATTTTTTCACTTATTAAAATTAGAAAGCTCATCCTGCGTAAAATTAGTTTCGTGAGGCGAGCGAATCAGAGAAATAATTACTTGATATGGTAAAACTTGATGTATTAGGCTATGTTTGCCACCCAATGGACGGGTAAAAGATGAGATATATAAGCAAATAGAAGATTAATAATTAAGAGATATTAGTGGAGTGAAGATTTTGTGTTGAAGGGATAGTTATTGAATAAGATGTGTGTTATACAAGAATTAAGCAATGAAAATAAGAATCTTATATATGTAAAGAGAGTTCATGTGTTAAATTGTTCGTTATTTTGATTAAGAGAGTGTGATTGATATTAAAAAAGTGTTTATTTGTATATATAGAGGAGTTATATGTGTATAATATGATGATCTTTTTTTTTTTAAATGTAGGTATTGTGATGTGATAGTAATTATTAAAGTATACTTTAATATGATGAAATAGCCCTAATAATAATAATTATTATCATAGTTGGTATTTTCAACGCGCGATGAAAAAACTGGAAGTATAAAAAGAGAGTTGTATTTGAAAAATAAGATCTAAGATAAATTATAAGTTTGAATGTTTTTTGGGATTTAGAACATTGGATACAGACAGTAATTGCGTGGTATACAATCTTCTTTTTCACATAACTTTTAGTATTGTTGTTTTTTTTTCAGGTGAAGAAGAAAAGTTATTGTGTATAGAAGATTTTTTTTTTTTTTATTTTGTTTATGATGAGATCACGTCCAATAGGACATTGCTATAAACCCAGCTCTTCGATATTCTTTATGTTTAAAAGAAGCCAGGAGAATATTTTTTTGTCAAATGCTCTGAGTTCAAAATAAAAAATCTACTTATTTATTTATTTATTTTATTAATGTCTATCTATATATTGTTTAGTTAGTTAGATTCTTGTTGTTGATGTAATGAATTATAATGGGCACCTAAAGTATAAGAATGTTTATAATAAACTAAATGCAAAATATTATTATTATTACAATTTTCATTAAAAATGTATGGATTATTATTATCAGAAACCATAACTGAAATTTTACAATTTAAAGTATTAGCTAAAGCTAATAATTCCATATCACCACCCCATTTAGCAGTATTAGCAATTTCATCAGTATAAGTATTTAAATCATCAATTATATCACCTGTAGTATCATCAATTAAATAAGGTAAAAATAAATCTTTATTATCTTTAATATAAATTGATGATAATTTTCTTAATTTAAATATGTTATCATTATTATCATTTAAAAGATTATTAATCTTTAATTGATCTAATATAGAAGCGAAAAGACAATGTCCATCTGGTTTAATATAAAATTCAAATAAATTATTTTCAATGCATTTATTTAATATTAAATCTTTTTCAATTTTAGATAAATTTGGTTGTAATTTTGCTTCTTCTTCTGCTTGTTTTTTAATTTTTTCAATTTCTGCTTCTCTTTTAGCTAAACGTTCTTTTTGTCTATTACGACGTTTTCTAGGTAATTGTGGTGGTATGTTATTTTCATTTTGTATTATTTCTACTTTATTATTATTATTATTATTATTATTATTTTCTAATGATAATTGTTCAAGTAATTTTTCAGGTGTAATTTCATCATCTGAATCATCATTCTCAATTAAATTATTATTAATTTTAAATTCATATAATTCATCATCATGTTTTCTATCTAATTCATTTTTTAATTCAATACATTTAGCATTAATTTGTTTTCTTTTATTTTTAGTACATTGTTTTTTCATACCATTTATTTTATTAAGTAAATCATTATTCTCCTTTTCATGTTTTTTTAATAATTCATCCATGATTGATTGGTTGTTTGAATGTTGTTGTTATTATTATTTTAATATTGCGATGAGGTTATACTCTTTCAAGTAATAAATAATATTTAAATCTCATTGAAATTTTTCAAATACTAAATTTTTTAAATAAAATAAGCGAATTTAAAGATTCGAACGGATATTTCTTTTTTTTAATTAATTGAAAATATATCTTGGCATATCATTCTACACGAACCAAATCAATTCAAATTCAAATTATTAATAAGAGTTAGAATCTCTTAATATTGATTATAATTAAGATTTGCAAATCATATTACAAGTTAATAACAAGAATGAATTGTATTATAGTCAATCAATACATTTAATAATAACAAAAGAATATTATAATTATGCAATATACAGTTAAGTAAGTTACGCGTCAATTAAGGGAATATATACATAAGATGCCGTACAGTATTAATTAATTTAAAAAGAATAACCTCGGTAATACAATACAAGTGAACAAGTAAGTACCTAGACAGTCGGAGGATGAGTGACCGAGCCCAGAGCATGATGTTATCTCCGTGTACACATGAAACAGCATTCTTCTTATCTCCTTTCTTTCAATAACGGACTCTAAAACAGTGGGCAATTTGTTTAGTGGGGAAATATACACACACAGAATATCTTGCGATGAACAGAGACGGTATACAGCAGACCGACCGACACCAGGGGAATAACAGCTCTATCACTGCCCGGGTTGGCAATCCTTTATCTGGGGAAATAAGATTTATTTATTTGTGAACTAAATTAAACTGAATTGAAACAACACCAACATGACACCACTGGCCATTGCGTCAGTTGTCTCTCAGCTTTTCTTTGCTGTGACAGCTGCTCCGTCGTTTCTTTTACGGAAGGCCCACTCTTTATTTTTTTTGGTTTTTGTCCAAAGAAGCCAAGCTAAATTATCCGTTGCGGGTGGACGAGCGTGCCGTATTGGGGATTTCCTACTCACTTGGCCCAGTGGAGAGATTGGTTTGTATGTATGTGGGAAAGCACTCACGACCGTGGTTTAATCAGATGAGTTTGCTAGGAAGATTTAAGTGATCAACTTAATTTTTCCATCAAATAACAATGTACTGCAGGAAAGGCTGCTTGTTCCGGAAGAGCCACGCAAGTGTAACGAGTAGCAATATATATTTATACACGGGTTTTTCTTAGGCATTATGTTTGCTAAAATGGGGGAATAACCTACAACACGCAATATTCCGAGACATCTTACTTGTATGAGATTATCTAAGAAGTTTTTGGAGTACTCTCTTATTTTGAACTAAGATTCAAAAAAATTTCATTGTCGACTATTATTATTATTGTTAATTTCTTTCTCTTTTGAATATTTTTTTTTTATATTATCAATATAGGCAAACAATACTATTAATATTATTCTTTTCTCTTTCTTCTCTTTTTTTTATTACTATTACAACTACTATTTCACTGCTATATTATATGATATTATATTATTATATGCCAAGATAATATTATATTCTTCCCATTGAAAAATTAAATAAACTAAAAGTATCATACTAGGTATTGCATTATTCATTTACATTCTCTTCTGTTTTATTATTATTATTGATACATATATGAAATGTCTATAGTAGAATTAACTCCTAATACATCACAATCTCAATCACATTTAATTAATACACAAAATACTAATACTACAACAACAACGACAAGTAATAATAATGTTAAAAAAAGAACAAAAGTATCAAGAGCTTGTGATCAATGTAGAAAAAAGAAGATAAAATGTGGTGGTGACTCAGAAATTAATAATAATTCTACTTCTTATATTTCTGGTTCTTGTTATAATTGTATTAGAAATGGTGAAAAATGTACTTATCAAAGAATACAATTAAAAAGAGGTCCAGTTAAAGGTTATAATAAAATATTGAAGAAACAAAAAAAATTCGATAAATCAAAAAATACAACTACTAATAATAATAAATCTATTATTAAAACTAATATTATTACACCTATTACTACTAATCTTAATAATGGTGTTCTTAATAATAATACTATAATTACTAATAGTGGTGGATCAAGTCCAATACTTAATCATAGTCCAGGTCCTTATAATAATAATAATTCTATTTTATTACCTCCTATTAATCAATGTTTAAATATTCAAAATACTAATACTACAAATACAAATAATAATATTAATAATCCACATATTTCTATACCTTCAAGAAATATTACAGTAACTCCTTCACAAGATATTATAAGTAATACTACTCAATCAAGTGCTGCTTCTACTCCAGGTGCTAATTCTTTAAATACTTTTAATTTTGTCACTAATAATAATAATAATTTACCTTCTACTAATACTTTAATTAATTCACATATTCCACATCAAAATAATATCAATAATATTAACAACAATAGTACAAAATTATCTGCTAGTAATTTAGCTTCACAACAATTTTGGAAAGTACCTTATCATGAATTTCAACATCAAAGAAGAAATTCATTAGATTCAGTTGCTAGTGATGCACAATCAATTAATAAAAGTGTTACTAGTTTTACTTCATCGCAACAAGATCAATTATTATTAAATTTTAATACTTCACAACCAAGCAATCCATTATTTCCATCAAATGTTGCACATCAACAACAATGGTCATTCTTAAAAAATTCACCTAATTTTAGAAAATCAAGATCAAATTCAAATGCATCACAACAAAGTTTATCTGATATGAAAATTAATTCTACTTCACATTATATATACCCATATTCACAATTTACACAACAACAAAAACAACAACAACAACAACAACAACAATTACAATCTAATCATATTCAATTACAACAACAAATATTTCAACAACAACAACATACACAAATTACAAATAATCATAATACAAATCAAGTACTCCCCTCAACTAATTATCAAGATTTTCAAACAAGATCTAGTTTTGCTGCTAGTGATACTTATTCTTCTGAAACACCAACTGGTCAACAATTACCATTAATTTTTCCACAAAATTTAGATGTAAGGCATCAATCAACTTCTTCAGTTTTATCTGATGCATCAAAAAGTAGAGATTACATTACAAATAATAATAATAATAATAATAATAGTCAATCTACAGGTAAAAGATCTAAATTTGATTCAAATTTTAAATTACAATCAAATTCAAATCAAAATTCAAATTCAAATTCAACATTTATAAATCCAATTAAACCACCATCAATTTCATCAGCTATATCAATATCAGAAGATGTATCAGCAAATGGTACAAGTACTAGAAGAAGGGATTCAACTGATGTACGTGATCAAAAAATTTTATTGCAATATGTTAAAAATAATGACATGACAGATGTTGAATTAATTGATAATTATTATGAATTTATTCATATGGGTTTCCCAATTATACCATTAAATAAAGATACATTAAAAAATGAAATTTTATTAATTAATAATCAACCAATTTCAGAGATACATGAAACAAATACCGCTGTAATGTTATGTTTTAGAAACTCATTAGAATTATTATTTGAAATTTCATTAAAAGGCGGTAATATTTTAACTAGTATTTTAGAAAATCATAATGATAAAGAAAATTCAAATTTGAATAATTTAAAAGATGATGATGATAATAATCATAATAATAATAATAATAATTCAAAAGTTGATCCATTAAATACATTAACTAATGAAGAAAAATCACAAAGGTATATGGATGATTTAAATAGATGTTTTCAAATTTTAGTTGATTTACATTCAAAGATAAGAAAAAATAATGATGTTATATCATTTAAAACTAAAATAATTTATTTTTCAACATTTTCAGTTTTAAATTATTTATTAGCATATATTGGATTTAATAATTCATTTATTTTAGGTATGACAGTTACTGTATATCATGATTTTAAATTATATGAATATTTTTTTTTAACAGAAAATGATAATAATAACGAAGAAGGAGAACAAAATAAAAATAAAATTAAAAATGAGGATAAAAATATTGAAATTAATCAAGAAAATTTAAATACTTATAAAATTATTTTTAAAAGACTTTATATTTTATTAATAATATATGATTCAATGCAAAGTTGTACATTTGGTAGTCCAAAATTAATTAGGAATACAATTAGTGAATTAATTTATAAAAATTTTAATGATGAAAATGAATTAAAAAAATGGTGTGTTGATGAAAATCCATTAAGGATGAAAAGTATAATGGAAACATTAAAATTTGGATCAACTATAACTGATATATCATTAAATAGGACAATGATACAATTAATATCGAATAGAAAAAATTGTATGAAACATTTAAAAAATCAAATGGAATTAATAAATGAACAAATTAAAATTGAAGAGAATAAAAATATTCAATTATGGTTACCATCATTAATGAGTAAATTATTATTAGAGAAAAAGATTTTTTATATATTATTATTACAATTAAAGGATATTAATAATGGTGAATTTATTGAATTTGATAATTTAAAAGCAACAAAAATGACAACATCATTAACAAATATAATATCATTAATATTACAAATATTAAAATGGATAATGAGATTAAATCCTACAAATTCAATTGATTTTAATTATAGACCAATAGCACAATTAACATCACAAAATATATTAAGAGGTAGTCAAGAAGATAATAATAATAATCATAATAATAAATCAGAGAATGAAGAATCTAATGGTTATGGTGAAGGATTTTATAAGAAATTATTAGGATTTAAACAAGAAGAAGAAGAAGGTGATAGTTATATTAATAATGCTAAAGGTGTACTATGTCCATTTACTATAAGTATATTACATGAAATATTTAATATAGTTGAAGCAATTAAACAATTACCAGCGATATTAATAAGTTTAATAATGACGATGACATCATCAAATAATAAACAAAATAATGGTATGAATAATAATATAGTTAATTTACAAGAATTAGTTGTAAAATTATCTAGTTCAATGAATGAAGTTGTACAAATTACAAGTTTATTAAGTATGATTAAACCAATTAAAATGCATTCACCACAACATTTTTATAATAATGGTACTAAATCATTTGATAATAATAAACAATTTATCACGGAGAAATTATTTAATTATAATAATAATGATAAGATTACAAATGATCATGAAAAATCATTAGAGACATTTATCAAAGTTGCATTTTTCTTATTTGATGATACAGAATTAGGTTGGATGTGAGACAAACGACTATTTATTTATTATAAGAGAAAGATGCATATTTATAGATAGATAATCTTATTACATACATATACACATACATACATACATTTAATACATACATATGAACAATATCTTTTCTATTACTCTATTATTATTAATGGTATTATTATCTTTAATATCTATCGTGTATTTTCAGCCGCACCTAAGATTCGAACTCGGCCCCACATTATTTTACAATTTCCTCGGTTCAATCCCGGCTGAACACGAAAAACGCGCCCCACAACGAGCATCCAGACACCGCGCAGCCAAAGTCCAGCAAAAAAATAAAAAAACCATGAAAAACAAAAACAAAGAAAAAGAGCAACTTTGTGCTGCTGGTCTCCTAAGTGAGAAAAGACGCGTAGTTTGAAGAGAGGAGGAGGTTTAAGGGCCTTCTGGGAAAGAGAGAGAGATCTGGGATCTCGTGGAACAACAAGATAGAGAGAGAGAGGGGGTAACTGGGAACAGGGGCAACAGGCTGTTATAATTATTATTATGACGATTGTTCAACGAGAGGGGAGCTAGTTCTGGGCATTGTCTGGTATTTAAGGGCGGTATTTCAAAGAATATCTATTCTGCCACTCCCTAATTGTGTTCCACTGACACTTGACAGATAAGATAAGATATACTCTCACTCACTCACATCAATGTCTACCAAGAAACACACCAAGACCCAATCCTCCTATGCTTTCGAAAGCAACACCAGCAATGTCGCTGCTTCTCAAATGAGAAACGCTTTGAACAAATTGTCTGATTCTTTACCTGCTGAAGATCCACGTCATGCTCGTTTCGACGACGAATTGGACTCTTTCTTCTCTTTGTTCAGAAGATACTTGACTGACAAGTCTTCCGGTACTACTTTGAACTGGGATAAGATTCAATCACCAACTGCTGATGAAGTCGTACCATACAGTGTCATTGAAACTCAATCTGAAAATGTATCTAATTTGAATAAATTAGCCGTTTTGAAATTAAATGGTGGTTTAGGTACTTCCATGGGTTGTGTCGGTCCAAAATCCGTTATTGAAGTTAGAGACGGTAACTCTTTCTTAGATTTATCTGTTCGTCAAATTGAATATTTAAATAGACAATATGATAGTGATGTTCCTTTATTATTAATGAATTCTTTCAATACTGATAAAGATACTGAACATTTAATTAAGAAATATTCTGGTAATAGAATTAGAATAAATTCATTTAATCAATCTAGATTCCCACGTGTATTTAAAGATTCTTTATTACCTGTACCATCCGATTTTGATGATGCTTTAGATGCTTGGTATCCACCTGGTCATGGTGATTTATTCGAATCCCTTTACGCTTCAGGTGAATTGGATTCTTTATTAGCTCAAGGTAGAGAAATCTTATTCGTATCTAATGGTGATAATTTAGGTGCTACCGTTGATTTAAAGATTTTAAATCATATGTTAGAAACTGGCGCTGAATATATTATGGAATTGACCGATAAAACTAGAGCTGATGTTAAAGGTGGTACTTTGATTAATTATGATGGTCAAGTTCGTTTATTAGAAGTCGCTCAAGTTCCAAAAGAACATGTTGATGAATTTAAAAATATTAGAAAATTTAAAAATTTTAATACTAATAATTTATGGATTAATTTAAAAGCTATTAAACAATTAGTTGAAAGTAGTTCTTTACAAATGGAAATTATTCCAAATCAAAAAACTATTACTAGAAATAAACAAGAAATTAATGTTCTACAATTAGAAACTGCTTGTGGTGCAGCTATTAGACATTTCAAAGGTGCTCATGGTGTTGTAGTCCCAAGATCTAGATTCTTACCAGTTAAGACTTGTTCAGATTTATTAATGGTTAAATCTGATTTATTCTACCTAGAACATGGTGCATTAAAGATTGATCCAGAGAGATTCGGTCCAAACCCATTGATTAAATTAGGTACTCATTTCAAGAAGGTTTCTCAATTCGGTAGTAGAATCTCTCATATTCCAAGATTATTAGAATTAGATCATTTAACTATTACAGGTAATGTCTTCTTAGGTAAAAACGTTACTCTAAAGGGTACTGTCATCATCGTCTGTTCAGAAGGTGAAAGAATAGATATTCCAAATGGTTCTGTTTTGGAAAATGTTGTCATTACCGGTAACTTACAAATCTTAGAACATTAGTGTTTCTATTCTCACCCTCCATTGCTACAGCATTACATTATTTTATACATATAATGATAATTATAATACTTTACTATACTAATTTTTTTTTTCTGTCTCTATTTCACCCCCATTCTTAACTTGGATTCTCAGCTATTCTTTTTCTCTAGAAATACATAGATAGATATATATATATATACTGATATAAATTATATATGATAAGTATATTTATTTGCTATTTAATTGACTTGATCATCTTTGTTCATTTATCTTTCTTTTATGTCACTTTTTTGCTGTCTTCTTAAAATTTGATTGTTTTTTTGTTTTTTTTTCAGATCTGTCAAAAATCCTGTATTTTTCGAAGAATGTTGTCATAATAAAAATTACTATAAAAGGCTGAAAAAAATTGAATGAAAAATTTTTAAATAATTATTTATTAAATTCTTTTCAAAGTTCAATTTTTAAATAAAAATGGATTGTTTTCTATTTATTGGGTTCGTATAATCCTTTGGAAAAATGTAGAATTGGGAACTATATATCATATTTATAAATAATCATTCCTCGAAACTGATTACATAATGACTATTCCAACTAATATTAAAGCATGTCTATTCGATATGGATGGTCTTCTTCTTAACACTGAAGATATCTATACCATCACTGCTGATAAAGTCTTAGCTAAGTATAATAAAGGTCCTTTCACATGGGATATTAAAATGAAAATGCAAGGTTTACCTGGCCCAGAAGCCGCTCAAGTAGCTATTGATTTTTATAAATTACCACTTACTCCACAAGAGTATATGGATGAAAATCAAGAAATTCAAAATGATTTATGGTCTACTTCTGCTTTCTTACCAGGTGCTTTAGAATTATTAGATTATTTACATTCTAAGAAAATACCTATCGCTTTATGTACTTCTTCTAATCAATTGAAATTGAATCAAAAGACTGGTCATTTGAAACATGGTTTCGATCTTTTCGATGCTTATGTTACCGGTGATGATCCAAGAATTCCAAAGGGTAGAGGTAAACCATCACCAGATTGTTGGCAAATTGGTTTGAAATCTTTAAATGAAAAATTTTCTACTGATATTAAACCAGAAGAATGTCTTGTCTTTGAAGATGGTAAAATCGGTGTCCAATCAGGTAAAGCATTCGGTGGTTACGTTATTTGGGTTCCACATCCAGAAGCTAAACATGTCTTGGGTGATACTGATACTTTCTTAGATGGTAAAGGTGAATTAGTTGAATCTTTAACCAAATTTAAACCTTCTAAATTTGGTTTGTGATTGACATCATTATTTTTATTATATATTTACAAAGTCCATTTTAATTATATTTTATTTTTTTATTTAAGAAAATTTTTTATCAAAGAATATTGATACATATATATATATAAAGCTATTCTCCATAACCCTTAGGATACTAAAACTTGATCTTGTGATTAGTACTCTAGTTGGCCATAATATTCATCAAATTGATTACTCATACTCTCACCATTATGTAATCTTCTAATAGATTCGGCTAGTACACCACTAATATCTATAAAAGCTAATTTGTGACATTTCATATATCTATGATTGACTGATGTACTGTTTGTTATTATCAATTTTTCAAGTTTTGAATTCATCAAATTCTTAATCGTAACGTCAGTTAAAAGGCCATGAGCCGCCATTGTAACCACTGATGAAGCACCACCTTTAAATAACAATTCGGCATCTTTCGATACAGTCTCACAAGTATCTACAATATCTGTAATAATAATACAGCGACATCCCTGTACGTTACCTACAAGAGTCATTCGATCATCACTTTTTTCATCAGGTCTCCCCTCACGATCTCTGTGAATTAAAGCTACCCCAAAATGAAGATGGTCTGCTATTGCAGAAGCTCTTTTTGCACCAACAGCACTGGGTGCAACTACAGCAACATCAGGGGCCTCACTTCCGTAGTATTCTCTTAAATATTTAATAACGCAAGGTTCCAACGCTAAATTATCCACAGGGATGCTGAAGAACCCTTGAGTTTGTGATGCATGCAACTCTAACGTTAAAATATGGTCACAACCACATGATGTTAACATATCTGCCATCAGTCTAGCCGTAATTGGTGCTCTAGGACGATCTCTCTTATCATGTCTGACATAAGGAAAGTAAGGGATCACTACCGTGATATTATCCGCAGATGCAGCTCTTGCAGAAGCAATCATAATTAATGTCTGGAATATCTTGTCATTAGTATCTGTACCAGACATTGGTACTATTAAATATACATCATGGCCCCTAATGGTTTGTGTAATTGAAAATGTTATTTCTCTATTACTGTCTTCTAGAATTTCAACAGGTACAAGGGGAGAAGCAAGATTTCTGCTAATCATCTCTGCAAGTTGTGTATTTGGAGGAGCAATTAGTTTGATTGATTTGTCAGGCATTAGGAGATTAATTTTCTATCATTATCTTATTGTTTTATTGTCAAGATACATTAGTGTTTTTTATTTTGTCCCTAAAAGTACAACAGGTTTTTATATTGTACATAGTTACAAAATCTTAGATTTAATCATATGACCCAACTGTTAGATCGAAATAAAATGACATGAAACTTTTACTGAATATTTGGTAAAAAATGTATAGATATATTTAAGAATATGCATATTAATATCTAAAAAAAATGAAAATGAATATATAAAATAAATGGCCTTGTGTCTATCTTTTAACGGGATGTTTTTTGGTTTTCTTCTTCTTGCTACTCTTCTTCTGAGATGATTCTGCTTCAGGTTGAACTAAAATAGTTCCATTCTTAACATCATCACTTGCATCTGCGAATTTAGCTTGTGAATCTAAGAAAAACATTAGATCTTTGACTTGCTCTTGGAGATCGATATTAGTTTTTTCTAATTCTTCTTGTTTGGTTTGTAATTTGTTATTCTTTTCGTTAATTGAATCAAGATTCTCTTGTAATCCTTGAATTAACATATCACGTTCATCTATACCATGTGTGAAAGTTTTATTCTTCTTCTCTAATTTTTCCTTTGAATCTTTAAAACTTGATCGCATTTCTTCAATTTTATTTTTTAAAATGTCAATCTCATTATTTTGTTTTAAACGTTGTGTCTCTTGTTCTTGTTGTTTTAATTTCATTTCATAATATTCTCTTTGAGATTCTAATTGAGATATCAGAACTTGAACATACTCAAGATGATATTCTTTATTTCTCATAAATGTGTTTATCATATTATAATTTTTTTCATTACTTGACGATGTTGGATGAAAATTCTGTTGAACATTGGCAGCAGTTGATCCTGATCTTCCACTTTCATTATTATCACTATTATTATTATTATTATTATTATATATATTGTTAAATTCAGTTAGATCATTCCCACCTGTTACTTCTACTAATTTACCATCTACTTCATTTTGTACTAATCTATGTACATAATTATCACCTGCATAATCCCAAACTCTTTGAGATTTCATATCCATTGCAAAACAATGTGATGTTTCTTCATAATGATGAATTGCATGTTTCAAATTATATCTCCCACAACCAATATTACCACAAATTAAACAAATCCATAAATTCTCTGATGTCTTACATTTAGTACACATATTTGAATTTTTATTTGAAGAAGGTTGATTAATTGCTAAATCTCTAGAAATTCTTAAGGTTGAAAATCTACAGACTGGACATTTTGAATTTTTCCATTTATCTAAACATTGACAATGGAAAGTATGTTGACAAGGGATAGTAATTAAACCTGTAATAGATGAATCCATTCTTTCAAGACAAACAGGGCATGTAGGTAATTCAATATTATTATTTGCTATATTTTTATCATCATCTTTTAATTTTAATATTTTTTTAGGTTTAGTAGTAAATGGATCAGTTAATAAATAAGGGAAATCTTTATCTCTATCTTGACCGAATAAATCTTTTGTAAAGATTAATTTATTAATTTTAATTACATGACAAATTTCAGGATCCATTTTACTAAAACGTTTACCATTAAATTCATCTTTAAATTTATTTGCCATTAATTCATTTTTAAAATTTATTAAAACCATAAAATTAAAACCAAATTTAGTAGTTTTATTTTTCAAAATTCTAAAATATGATATCTGATTAAATACAATTTCATCACCAATATAAAAATGTAATAATTCATGAACTGTAAAATAAATTGGAATAAAAAGTATAGCTACCATTGTATCTTTACCTTCAATAGTAGTTAAAGAATCATTTGAGAACATAGATTCTTTACAGTTTTGTTTAAATAAACGTATAACACCATCACCTGCATATTGTGATACTACTAAATCAGAATCTTTAATTTTTTTATGATTATCCTTTGTAGTATTATCATTATTATTATTATTGAATAAATTAGGGTCAAAATTTGATTTTAACATTCCTATATTTATCTGTGATAATCTCCAATCTATAATATTAGATTTATTCTTATTATTAATATTATTTTTAAACCTATTAGTAGTAACTGAATTATTATTAATATAATTTAATATAGTATCAGATTGATATTTTTTTTTACTATTTGTAAAAAAGTGGTATGCTTGTTGTACTTGTTCTTTTGATGAAAGTTGAACAACAATGTTATAATCACACATATGCAATATGTTCAAGTTATTGTCACTTGAATGTAAAATTTGTGGATATTAAATGTAAAATTTAGAAGTATAAGATCATTACTAATCATTATTACTATTATCTTCTTCATCTTTAATTATTATTTTTTTTCAATTTTATTATAAAAAGGGTATTTTCAAAAACTTTGATAGCGCCGTGCGTCTTTTTGTTAAAGCATGGAGATATTTGGTATAAAAAGAACAGATATTTTCAAAGACTTATTAGTTTATTTCAATAGTCAATTGATTATTTACAATACCAAATATAGATATTGAAAATTTGGATTAAAAAAAAAAAGTGGAAATATATCACCGCAAATATCAAATATCTCTTAATTACTCGTGTATAATAACTAGAAAGAACTGATTTAATTAAATACTATAATATAATATCTTACCTTTTAACTAATAATCTTTCATTTATTGATTATTGAAATAGTTTTATCACAATCTTTGATAAATTTTTTTCCCGAAAAAGCAAGTTTTCGCTGGGCGGCTAAATCTTTTTTCATGATATTTTTCACAAGGAAATTAAAACAAATTGTTTAAAAAAGGACCATTTAAATATAATTTTAACTATTTATTAATCAATTGATTAGTAGTTATAAAGTAAAATTGACTAAAATAATAGGTATAAAATAGTGCCAAGCCGAGGATTCGAAGCGGATGTTCCCCAAAAAAGAAGTATCCGCCTCATATTTATATAAAAACGATAGAAATTGCAGTATAAAAACCAGTTTTCACCACTGAAACAACTGAAAGATGAGCCCTGAAAAATATTGAATATTCAATATCAAATATGTATATATATATATAACTAGATCGATATGTGTGTTTAGATTTAAATAGATAGATAGATATATAGAGATTTATAGATATCTGTAACAGTTGGTTTATTAACAAAAGATTATAAAGAGATAGAAAACTCCGTCAGAAACTATCTGATTTGATTAGCCGCTACAACGAAAAATGGGCTGTGATACAAACTATTTGAATCCACATGAAACAGCTTTAGCTGTACTGGCCACTTCCATGAAGAAAGCAAGACTTCGGTTAGATATGTTATTAGTGAATTCTATCACTGGTGGACTTTTGTTCGTACCAGGTGGTCTTCTATTCGTAGCACTGCATTCTGAATGTCCAGGTATACGGCAAAGTAATCCTGGTGTTTTAACTTTCGTGGGTGGTGCCAATTTCGTGGTAGGTCTTTTTTATGTAGTTATAATGGGTGCTGAATTATACAATTCTAATATTATGTTCTTCTCTTTAGGTTTCATTAGAAGATCTGTGAATATATATGATCTTACTATATCATGGATCATCTCTTTGATTGGTAATTTAGCTGGTTGCCTATTTGCTACTTACCTATTCACTTATGTCTCTACAATTGGTAAATCTGAAAGTTGGGTTGAAGGTTCAATTTATTTATTAAATTCTAAAAATTCTTATAATTTTATTGAAACTTTTATTAAAGCTATTGCTGGTAATTGGTTCGTTTGTATGGCTGTTTATCTTCAATTAATGGCAAAACCAATTCATGTTAAATTAATATTAATGGCATTACCTATTTTCACTTTCGTATCATTAGGTTATACACATGTTATAGCAGATATGCCAATTATGTTTATGGGTATGTTAAATGGTGGTGATTTATCAGTTGGTAAATATATTTGGAAATTATTAATACCTGGTGCTTTAGGTAATGCAGTAGGGGGTACAGCTTTTACTATTTTAGTACCTTATTATTTACATTTATTAGTTGTTGAATTTGATAGAAAGAAATTGAATTTACCTGATTATGAAGAAAGAGATGAACAACCAGATATTAATATGGATTCAAGAGTTGTAAGAGTTAAAAAACTACCAAATCAATTAAATGAAAAAATTAATTTATTGAAAGAAAAACAATTTGAAAAAAATAATTCAAGTTCAAGTGAATCTTCTTCAATATCATCAAGATCATATTCAAATATGATAAAACAAAATTCTACCGCGGATACTAGTGTACCTTATTATGGACCAAATGATAATATTTCAAATTCAAATTGTACATTAGAACGTAGAAAATCAAATACAACAACAGTTTCTAATAATATTATAACCCGTGTAAAAACTACCACTCCAAAGGGTGTTTTCCCAGTTTTAGGAATGGATGAAATTGTAGATTCTTCAGATAATAATACTCTAGATGATTATTCATCTGGTTTTAATATGTATGATACAAGTTCAAGATCAAGAACTAAAAATGATAATTCTTCATCTGCTTTTATATTGCCTGAACTGGCAAAGACAAAATCACATACATCAACTATTAAATCTTCATCGCATATGCAGAATAGTAGAAGTTCCCATAATTTTGAGACAGAATCTCAAAAAGAATATATGAAAGAGAAAGCAGGTGCTGTTTTAGAGAAAGCTATTTCTCATATATTCGAACCATCAACTAATAAAAAAGATGATTTACAATTACCGAGAACTACACAAGATCTACTACCTACAAATGCTCTGGATCAATCAGATACTTACGATAATTAAGTCGATACAATGCATTTTTTTTCACTTATAAATATGTTTTTTTATCTATCTATATAAATATTCAATTGCAACAAACAAAAATTAATTTCACGAAAATATTGAAACTATTTAATTCTAATCGAATAAATACAAAAAAATTAAATCCAAACTTAATTACGCAATGGACTATCATGTTATATTAGGTTATCCTAGTAGCCCTGTAATCAAAAAACTTATGCAAACTGAGGCTACTCGTACATTAATGAGATTACATCTGGATCTTTTTTTGGTTCTATGATGATAAGATACTAACCTTCCTATTTCCCACTGATTCGTGATGAGTATACTGGATATATCTGGACCTATAAGTTGTATAATAAACTGGATGAAGTAACTTATAGTAAATTTGAATCATTGTATAAGTATCCAACCAATACTTCCCCCTTGTATCCAATCACTGAACTACGTTCAGATCAAGGTACCGAATTCCATAACACGTTGTGGACAACTAAATGGAATGGTCTAGGTATCAAACACCCACAACTACCACCGTACTCTTCAGAGAAAAACGGTCTAGCAGGAAAACTAATACATATAATAAAAACTAAAGCAAATAGTTTATTAATACCTACTAATACCATTCACCTCAACGTTCTTTACGGTTATGCAATTTCTCATGCAACTTATCTGCATAATCATATACCAGCAACTAAACAGTCAGAAAGCCTATATGAATTGCTACATGGAGTGCTACCGACTTTGGACTTCCTCCTAAAATTTGGCTCTGATGCTGTTTATAAGCTACCTGTTGGAAGCTACTCCAAATCTGATACAGCCATGTCAGTTACCAAGATTATTATATTTAACCAAGGGACTGATAGAAACTCGTATTATGTCATGACAAAAGATGATCTGACTTTTAAAAGCTACCTCTTTACAGTCCTAACTCCTATAGGCACCTTCCACTATATTCGATCAATGACAGCAAGCTTGGACGTATCTAGTAGAGCTTTGGAATCCCACTTTGCGCTTCAACGTAGAGAGCCTACGTCCAAGTCGTCACATAAAAGGCCAGTTATTCAACATTTACGGGTTACAGTGACACTGATGGAAAAAATAGTACATGGGGGGTTTTACCAGTTTTTAATTTGAAATATGAGTTTTCTATCTAATATTTAAATAGTGATGGCTCATCTATCTCTATTATTTATTGCAATGGAATTAGCGCTACGCGTCGCGTAAACTCGAAAGCTATAAACGTTCAACTTGTAAACAATAGGTCTTTTGAAAATCCCCATCTTGTTTTATTATTTGAAGAGCAGAAGTATCCCTTGGCATAAAGATCAGACTTGGTTCGGAGCAAAACAGAGTAGGAAAGAATATACAACTTGGATAAATCTAATAGAGTGTAATATGGCGGCACAAAAGACTAAGTTGAAATTTAATAAGAGCATCATCTCCACTTCAGATAAGATCATCCCAACGCAAGAACTTTTGCATCGGTTGACAATCCTCCACGATGAGTTAATGGGATTGGTTCAAGACCAAGTCGATATCAAATCATTGGAAAAATATAGAGAAGATCTTATTAATAAGAAACTTTTAAAACATAGAGACACTGGTGTACGTGCTTTTACAGCATGTTGTATAAGTGATATATTAAGACTATACGCTCCAGATGCACCATACACAGAAGTTCAATTAACTGATTTTTTTAAACTTGTATTACAACAATTTGAATTATTAGGTGATCAAGAAAATGGTTATGTGGTTCAACAAGTTTATTTATTGACTCGACTATTAGAATATAGATCAATTGTACTTATCACTGATTTATCTAAATCACAAGCATTAATCAATCGTCTTTTCGAAATTTTTTATAATGATTCTAACACATATATACCTAAATTATACAATATCATTGGTGGTATCCTAGGTGAAGTTATATCCGAATATGAAAATATATCTGTTGATATACTTAAAATTATTTTTAATAAATTTTTAACTTATAATCCATCCGCTATCCCTAAAGGTCTAGAAGTAGGCTCAAATTGTGGTTATGAGATTAGTTTAATCCTTTGTAAGACTTATACAAGTAGAATGGCACGTTATTTTACTAAATATTACTCCGAAATTTTATACTCTATCACAAATAAAGATGACAATGATATTAATAATGATCCAGAATATATTCATTCAAAATCATTTCAAGGAAATATATTAGAGAAAATTCATAAGTTAACTTTAAAATTATGGGTCATACTTCCGGAACTTACGTCATCAGTTATAGGTTTTCTTTATCATGAATTAGGATCTGAAGAAGAACTACTTCGTAGAAAAGCAACGAAATTAGTCGCTGAAATATTAAGTTTAGAAAGTGATGTCAATTTTGTTGAAACTTATCCAGATACTTATAATGCATGGCTTTTAAAAATTGCTGATAGTGATCCAGAAGTTAGAGTTGAATGGTTAAGACAAATCCCTTCCATTATCTCTTCTTGTGATACTCTCTCCGATGATCTAAGTAAGGCAATCTTAAAACCTTTGGTTGATACAGACTATAAAGTCAGAAAGGAAGCCATTTTAGTATTCCAGAAAGCTCCCGTAATCCATATTTGGAAAAATATTTATTTGCCATCAGTTTACACTTCACTTCTACATCTAACAAGAGAAAAAGCTAGAGAGCTTCGTGAATTATGTATTTCTACTGTAGGTCAATTTTATTCTCAATCTATTCAAAACATTAAAAGAACTGTTGAAAATAAAGATATCTGGAAAATCGTAGATACTATTCCTTCTGTGCTATTTAATTTGTATTATATCAATGACCCAAATATTAACGAACAAGTGGATATTATCGTTTTCAAGCATTTACTTCCATTCGAAAGCAATGATAAACTTAGAGTTGATAACCTTTTAAGAGTTATCTATACATTAGATCAAAAGGCCATTTCTTCTTTTTTTGCTTTCAATAAACGTCAAGTTCAAATATCGTTAGCTTTAACAAAACTTTGTGACTTTATTGCCATTCTTAACAATTCAGAGACTGTTATTGAAGATCCTGAACTTATTGAGTTGAGCTTTAAAAAAACTATTAAATGGTTATCTGAAACTATGGCAGACGCAGATAAAGTCAAGAACATTTTGGAATTACTAAAAGATATAAATGATTCAAGAATAAACTACCTATTAAAAACCAGTGTCAAATCAGATATTTCTTACTCTACAATGAATAATTGTTTCAAAGAGCTATTAAGTAAGTTTTCTGATCAACAATTATACAAGAGATATAACATCGATTCAACATATGGTATCACTCCTAAAGAAATATCACGCACTATTGAAGTATTACTTTTTAGAGCTGCACCAATCATCTTTAACATTTCCAATGTAAATGTCTTATTAACTTTGAAACTAGAAATATCTTCTCCTAAAGGAAAATTAAAACAAAGATTATTGGATGAAATTCTTCAAGTAAGTCCTACTCTTTTCAGAGAACAAATAATATTATTGAAAAATATTATTTGCGTAGAAGGTAATACAGAAGAATCTGATGAAAAGTTAACTAAATATGAAGCTTTGAAAATATTATATAAAACTTTTAAAGTCATTAAAGGTGATGTCATTGATTTTGATGATAATTTATTTTCTAATAGTTTAAAAGATATTGCACTAAATGGTACGCCATCCATGAGTAAATATGCAACAAAGATACTCACACAATTTCCAACTGCAGAAGATGTATTACTTGATATAAAAGATACTATCTTACCTTTGAATATTAAGTCGAATAAAAATTTTACTCAACATATTGTTATTTTAACAGAAATTTTCAAATTTTTGCCAAAAATTTTTGCTACTGAATCAAATGATATAGTAAGTTATTTGATTAAAGAAGTTTTATTATCAAATATAATCACAGGTGATGATGACGACGATTCTTCATGGATAGATCAAATAGATTTAGATAAGAAAGATTTTTCACCTTTAACTGCAAAGTTGTATGTATTAAAACTGCTAACAAACAAACTAAGATCATTAATTGATAGTTTAGATATTGATGATTCAGCTAAGATTTTTACTACTAAGACATTAAAATTAATGTTTTATATTATATCAAACGGTGGTGAGCTTGTAGCGGAAACAAACAAAAAGTCATACCCAACTCCAAATAATTTTCAAACTAGATTAAGATGTTCTGCTGGTTTGCAAATTTTAAAATTGGCTAAAAATCATAAACTAAGTCTTCTAATAACTCCATCTCAAGTAAATATTCTCGTGAATCTTGTTGAAGATGAATCGATTGAAGTAAGAACGACATTTTTGAAGAATTTAAAGGAATATATTTCAAATGAACTAATATCTATCAAGTTCTTACCGCTTGTATTCTTTACAGCTTATGAACCTGATAATACTTTGAAAGCTGATACAAAAATGTGGATCAACTTCCTCCTTAATAAGGAATCTTTTAAATCTGGAACTTATTTAGAAAGGGCGCTCCCAAGGTTAATTCATGCAATTGCACATCATTCAGATATTATTGAAGCATTTGAAAGTGATGATGAAGAAAAGGTTCTTAATGCATTAATAGGCTCTATTGATTACTTAATTTATTATTTCGATTCTGTGGCGAATCAAGATAATATCGATTTGTTATATTATTTGTCAGAAAGAGTTAAGAACTACCAAGATAGAATCATAGATGATGTTGATGAGGATGATGAAGAAGAGGAGGATGAGGATGATGGGGAAGATAGAGAAAGCAAGAGAAAGGAAAAAATTAAGGAAATATCTAAAAGAATGTATATGATTAGTGAACTTTCTCAATTGATCTTACTACAATTAAAAGAGAAAAAGAATTGGCAACACTCTTCTTATCCAGGTAAATTAAATTTATCGAGTGATTTATTCTTACCATTCAGTTCAAATAAAGAAGCAAGAGGCATTTTAAAAACATATATTCCAGATACATATACTGTCAAGGTTCAAAATAATATTAGAACAAAAGTTCATCGTATTACTCATTCTTCACAAACCCAAAGGCAAAGAGTACAAAAGAAATTGCTACAAACTGAATATAATGAACCAGTTCAAAAGAAAAATAAAAATAAAAATAAAAAAGCATCAAAAAAACGTAAACATTATGATTCTGAAGATAGTGATGATGAAAATTATGGATCATCTAAAAATAACAAAGTAATTGCTCGTGAAGGAACTAGAAAAAATTTAAGAGAACGTAAAGTGGTTAACTATAATGATGATACAGAAGAGTTTTGAGGAACAGGGGAAATAATAAATCGAATATATGTTGACTGTGTTCTCATTTTTTTTTTTGTTTATATTCCATTTTACATCAATTATTTAGTGCTAATGTTTTTTGTTCTTTAAAATATATATATATAATTTAAATATGTATCTATGAATATAATATGCAAAAAAAAATAAAATACAAAAAAACTGAATACAAAAATTGATTCAGAATGTGAAAAATATGTACTATGCAAAAGAAAGGAACTAATATGTATCTACTATTATTTGATGAATTCTATGGGTTTTTCAAATTGAAAAAATCTATAATTTCGTTTTTATTTTTAGATTCTAGTAGAGTTTTTAATTGTTTTAATTGCATTAGTTCGTTACTTGATAAAATTTCGTTATTTTCAGTGCTATTTTTTTCATTATTTTCACTTTTTAATTCATCATCAGATAAAATGCAAAGTTCTTTAAAATCCCACATTTTTTTCAAATTTGGTGTATTTGAAATTGAAAAATATAGTAAAGAATTAATATCATTAAGTTTTGAATTTTTTTGATTATTTTGTTCCTTTACAAGTTTTTCAATTAAATTATTTTGACGATTAAAAGTATTAATTGTTTGAACATTTTTAGCTTTAAAAATTTTATCAAAAAAATCTAATTTAATTGAATTTTCATTAATAATTGGAATTGGATTATAAGTATTTGAAGCTGTTGTATTGCCAGTTTCTTTTGGATTTTCAGATATAATTTCATCTAACAAAATTTCAATATCGCCATTATTTTTAAAACCACAAGATTGTAAAACATTAATTTTCTTTTGATGTTTAGTTAAATGTCTTTTTTGTTTTAATTTTGAATTGGGTAAATTTTTATTAAATGCATGTAATGGGCATTTCCATTTTGAACCTAAATTTTTTAATGAAGCTCTTGGTATACAATCTAAATGCCAAGGTGTTTTACAATAATCACATTTCATTAATATACTCGAATCATTTTGATAATTATCCCAAGTACCCATTCTTGTTGTTTTACATTTATAACAAATTAAGAAATGACCATTTTCTTGATCAATATGTGAATCAGGTGTATAAGTATCAAGTTGTGTAATACTTTGGCCATACGGAGTACCAAATAATTGTTTTTCAGTTGGCATATCTTTAAATGAATTATCTTGATATTGACCTCTTGTACCAGTTTTAACACCTTTAAAAGTACTTTTAATCATTGATGGTAATTCAAATTGTTTTGGATTAACTGATTTTGTTCTAAATAATAATTTACCAAATAATTTATTCTTTATTGGTAATGATTGAATAAAATCATTTTCACCCTTTTTAGATTGAATTTTATTTGGATATTTTTGTTTAAATTTACAATTATTACAAGACCAATTACCCTTTGGTAAATTTTCTGGATCTAATGGAGGATTTAAACATAAGAAATGAAATGATTTTGGACAAGTATCACAACATAAGAATGAACCTGTTTGATTACAACTTGAACAAAAATCATCATTTTCGAAACCTAAATCATTTTCTTTTTCCTCCTCTGGTTGTTCATCATGTTGTTCTTTTTTAATTTTATTTGTTAAAGATTCTTGTTCATCTTCATCATCTATAGATAAAGTATTTCTACCAAATAATTTTGAATTTTGTTCTTTTGCGATTAATTTTTTATTTTTAGTCTTTGTATGAGGATGATTTGAAGTTACTATTGATTTATTCTTTAAATTAATCCTTATAATATTATTTGATTTATTTTTATTTTTATTATTATTATTATTATATGAATTAATTCTTTCATTTTTATGAATATCAATTGGTATTATATCATGCCTTATATTACTTTGTTTAGTTAATTTATCAGAATCATTTGTCTTTAAATTATTTTTATAAAATCTTAATTCTAAAGTATGATTATTATCAGGTATAATAATTTTTTTATTATTCCAAAGTGAATCTTTAATATCGAATATATTTTTATATTTAATTTTTTCAGATGGACCTTTATTTAATGAAACACCAGTAGCAGCATTTTTAACATCATTTGGATTAAGTAATGAAATATCATTAAATTTAATAATTCTACCTTTTGAATCACGTTCAATTAATTTAACTTCATTAATTTGAGAAATATCATTATTTGAAGTAGTAGATGATACTGAGGTAGAAGAGGAAGAAGTATTGGGTGAAGAAGAAGAATTATTTGTTGATTTAATTTTCTTATCATTATTATTAGAAGAAGTAGAATTTTCATCAGAAGTAATAATTTTTCTTTTCTTTAAATTATAATCAACATTTAAAGAAGAAGCTCTTTTTGGTCTTCTAGATAGAGTATCATTATCATTTGATTCAATTTTTATCTTACTATTATTATTGTTATGGTTGTTGTTTGGTGGAGAAGAAGCTTTATCATTTTCAATTTCACTTTTATTTGTACTTCTTCGTTTACGTCGTATGGGTGATATAGAAGGAGAATTTGATTTAGAAGAAGTTGGTGTTAATTTTTTACCTCTATTATTATTATTGTTATTATTGATATTATTATTATTTGTTGTATTTGTACTCGTTGAATTCCTTGTTCTTCTCTTTGGTGGCATATTTATTATGGAAATTTATAATGAGAAGACTAAATCCTTAAGCAGCAGCAGCAGATATAAATTTGTTAGATGATATGGATATTATAATAATTCTATTATTTTTAATATTATAAAATTTTTTTTATTAATGCTATTTTTTAAAAACTCACTCGGATAGTTTTGTCGTCGTCTATGTTGATGATTAGTTTCATTGATAATTATTTATTTGAATATAATGATGATATTTTTTAAAATTTTAAATTTCAAATGAAAGCAAAGCAAAGCAAACGAAAAAGAAAAAAAAATTATTCTATGAACACGGGATGTTAAAAGTTGATTTAATAGTCAATTTTCAAAGCGATATTTAAAGCTTTAAAATATAGAGACTTTTATATATTATATATATATATAGATAGATTTTTAAAATATATAAATAAAGATATAGAGATATACAAAGATCGATAAGTAATAGTGACAATTGTAAAGATGGATTCTGATTTACAAGCTATAAGAGAGGCTAGAATGAAGCAATTAAAAGAGAAGAATTCAGGTAATAATGGTAGTGGTAATAATAATATTGATCCAATATTGGTTAAATTTTTAACAAATGATGCAATTGAAAGATTAAATAGAGTATCATTAGTTAGACCAGAAAGAATTGATAAGATTACAATGTATTTAAAACAAATGATAAGTACTGGTCAAGTTAGGAATAAAATTAGTGATGATGATATTGTTAGAATATTAGATGGACTTGCACGTGAAGAGAATAAAAGTAATAATAATAAAATTATATTTAATAGACGTTCAGATTATGACGATGATGAGATGGACATCACTAAGAAGACAATTGATGAAGATGATGAAGATGATTTCTTTGATTAATTTTATAATATTTTTATAAAAATTTATTAGAAATATATATAAAGATATATATATATATATATAGAATAGAGAGTTATTAAATAAAGAGAAAATGAATTAAAAAGAGAGATAGAGGAATAATAATAAAACACAATAGAGAGAATACAAAGAGAAAGTTAATATTGTTACATGACGAATATGAAGATTATATTAGATTAAATTTCATCTTCTTCTGGATAAAAAGATTCCCATTCTTTTAATCTACGTCTATATTCTTCAGTATAACGAGCTTTACGTTCAGGAGCTAAACTTCTCCATTTTTCACCAATAATTTTAGTAATTTCAATTAAATTTTTATCTGGATTTTGTTTAACAATATCAGGTCTAATCTCTTGTGTAAATTGAATAAATGGACCAGATGGTCTTTTAGGTGGTAAAGTTTTCTCATATTCTTGTCTTAAAATACGATATTTTTCCCAATTTGTTTTAAATTCATCATAAAATGGTTTTTTCTCTAAATCAGTTAATTCTTTCCATTTAGCTGAAGCTAATTTACTTAATTCAGGTACTTTTGCTTGTGGATATTTTTGTAATAAATCATTTCTAATTGACATTGAAAATAAAAAATAAGCAGATGAAGGTCTTTTTGGACCCTGTTTTTTCAATTGTTTACGTTTTTCAATACGTGATTGAGTAGTAGATAATTTTTTAGGTTGAGGTGTTGTGTTAGAGTTATTTGATGATTTGGTTGTTAAATTCATAGTTTGAGTCATGGTAGCGCCATTAGTATTGAAATTATTATTATTTAAATTATTTTGATGATTTGTATTATTAGAAGAATCTAATAAAGAAGAAGATAAATTTAAATTAGTATGAAAATAACGTTGTTGATTAGCATTATTAAGAACGTTTTGATTAACAGGAGTAGCAATAGAAGGATTTAAACCAGACATAGTTGCATTAGAAGTGGCAGCAGTACTAAATACAGGAGCATTATGTGCAACAGCAGATAAAGCATTAGATACTTGTTTTTGTGATAATTGTGATAAGAAAGAATTATACATTATTTCAGAAATTTGTTGAGTATTCAGTTGATTGTTTGTGTTATTAGTATTAGATTGTAATGGATTATTATAATCTTGTGTATTTGTATTATAGAAGAAAGTTTGTTGTTGTTGTTGTTGTTGAGGAGGAGGATATTGTGTTATAAAAGGTTGTGATTGAAAATGATTAAATTGATTATTATTATATTGTTGTTGTTGTTGATTTAATAAATTATTATTATTATTATTAGATTGATGATGATCGTAAGAATGTATAGGATTATTGTTTGTGTTAGGATTGTTAGCGTTAGTATTATTACCAGTACCGGTATTAGTAGAAGGTATTTGTATAGTCGGTAACATTCAGGAGAGAATAAATAAATCGGTGCTACTGCTACTTACTTTATGTGATATATAAATATAATATAATAAGATAAGAGGAAAAAAGGAGTCCTTAATTAAGTATATGTGCAGTAGTAGAGTGTGTGCTACTTGAATATCTGATGTTCACAATCACACGCAGCACTAAGTCTAGAAGATAGTAATAATATCATGATGACAATACTAACTGGAAAATTTTTCACTCTACTAGAACAACAAATAAACATCTCCAGCCGACATTCTAGGAGGGTAACCCGGGCCGGCAAAGTGTGATGTTACACGGTTTTATGGCATTGAAAGTGCGATATGTTCTGAGAACAACAGTCGGAATTGGAATTGTGAAGGGGAACCAAACCAACAAGTACTGTAGTGAGTGATAAGAGGCGGAAATAAGTTCGTGGGGTGTGATAGAGAAGAGTGTAGAAGAATTAAAGGTGATAGAGAAGAGTGTGCACGTGATACTGAATAATAATATATATTCAGCATTTGGTAAATACAAGGATGTCTATTATTTATTTACATATAATGATAAATTAAAGACAAGTTTTAAATCCCGATGGGTTTTTATTTAATATTAGCAGAGAGAAAGAGATAGCGCCGTGTTTGTCGTTAGCCACGGCAGCGTCACATGTGTATTTTTCAAAATATACACTGATATATATACTATATACTGATATATTTAGATCTCTAGTAGGTGTAAGGTGTTTGTTTATCATACAAATTGATATACTAAGAACGTGTGTCATCAATTCAAGTTATGAATAATATCAATACTAACCAAGTTACCTTTGTTGCTAATAATATGTCCGTCATTAATAACCTTCGATCTTTCAATTTTAGTGTTTATGCACAATATTTTAATTACATTAATATTATATTATGTCTAGCATTAGGTATATCCAATTTATTTCATATTAATCCAGTTATTGCATTCGGTATTATTGCTATTGTACAATCATTAATTATATTCTTTTTAGAGATACCATTTTTCATTAAAATTTGTCCATTATCAGATAATTTTATTAATTTTATTAAAAAATTTGAATCAAATCTTTATAGATCTATTTTTTATTTATTTATGTCATTAATACAATGGTTCTCTATTTTTTGTAAAACTACTTCTTTAATAGCCGTGGCTATAGGTTTATTAATATCTTCTGCTTTCTATTTTATAGCTTTTTTAAAAGGACAAAATTTTTGGGCTAGACCTGTTGTACAACAACCTATTGATGATAATGATGATGCTTTTAATTTAGAATTCGGTAATGATCCAATTATTATGTCAAAATGATTGATACTTATATTTATGTAATATATATATATATATGCTTTTAAATGCCTACTCTAATTTATTATCAGTAAATATTTTCCTCTCTACTGAATTATGCTGATCTATTAATTGATTTAATAACCTTTTAACATCTTCTTTATTTAATGTACCTTCATATAATAATGTTCTTATATTATCATTTTTATTATCAATATCATTTATTTTATAATCAATATTTAATTTTTTTAATACTTTTTCAGTATGTTTTAATTTCATATGTTGTAATAAATTATCTTTCCTTTTATGTTTTGATAAACACCATGGACAACCAAAATGTCTCTCTTGTGAATGTGATAATAAATGTCTCTTTAGCCATGATTTCCTTTTAAATGATTTATCACATAATGTACATTTATGTATAAAACCTACTTCATTTATACCACCACCACTAATATTATTATGATTATTAGATGATAATGTCTTTTTATGTTTTGATGTATGTGTTGGACTACTACCACTAATCTTTGGTAAATTAGTATTCGTACTTGGACTTGTATTTGTATTTGTAGTAGATGCATTGTTATTGTTATGTCCCATATACCATGGTGATGATTTACCTATGTTATTGTTATTTGTGCTCCCTAATGGTATTGACATAGGTAATGGTAATGTATTATTAGGATTATGATATAGATTGATACCATTATGTGGTTGTATACTAGGTGATAGATGATGTGTCGGTACTATATTACTCTGCGTATTATTATTACTACCTTGCGTTATGATTTGTGGTTGTTGTGGTAATGGTAATGATTGTGCTTGTGGTGGGAACATATTTGGATACATTGCTATAGGAAAATATACTTGTCCATTGATATTTTGTACTTGACTAGGATGCGGTAATTGTGGAATCATTTGTTGTTGTGGTTGTTGTTGAATATTATTGTTAGTAGTAATGTGTAATGGTATATCACTCGTCATCCTATTAGGTGATGTATTACTATTTGATCCATCATCACTACTAATATGATAATAATATGGTGATGTATTTAATACATCACTCGTACTATTAATATTCGTGCTTGTAGTAGTAGTATTATTATTTATTGGACTAACACTATTTTGAACATTAGTATTACTAATATTGTTATTCATATTGTTATAATAATAGTAATAGTAATAATAATAATATGGTAAATTATGATATATACTATTAGATTGATCAAGATACAAATTGTTGTTGTTATTCAATTGTTGTTGGGGTGGTAATTGTATAGGTTGTTGTTGATTAATAGTATTCTGAATTGGTACTATATGTGTATTATTAGTATTATTAATGTTAGTATTATTATTATCATTAACCGTTTTTTGTAAATTTATTGAAAAATTAGTTAAATTTGTATCATTTGACGATGCAGATGAATTTGATGCTGAAAATAAATTATTACTATTCGTATTTGTATTACCTAATAAATTATTAATATTGGATCTTGAACTTTGTATTGATGTACTTGTCATATCATTAATATAACTACTACCTTCAAATCTTTTATTATTATTATTATTATCTTTTGTATTATCAATCATTAATAATATTTTAAATTAATTTAAAAATTGAAGAATGATGTTTTGTATAATAGATATATTATGTATTTAAAAAATTAATGTGTATGTGTGTTTTAAAATGTGGGGTAAAAAATTATTATTATAATGTATGATGTATTATAATAGAAATGTTTGTTATAAGGGGTTGAAAAATATAATAATAATAATAATCAAATGAAAAAAAAAAAAAAAAAAAAGAACACACACAGATTTTAATTTTTGAATCATATATATATGCCAAAAGGTATATATTTAATTTAATATTGGATGATTCAATAACAAAAAGCAGTATTCCCCCGATTAAACTTTAATGTTTGATTACCTGATAAAACTTAAAAAAAAAAACAATTCTCTCTATATTATATGTTGTCGGTTGAAAAATAAAAATAAAATTAAACTAAAATTCTAAAATATTATTATTATGATTAAAGATATTAGTTACGTCAAATAAAACCACATACCTTATTGATTATACAATTCGGTAAAAGAGAAAAAAATAATAATTAAACAGAGAAAAGCTTCAAAACTTAAATATCATTGATTAACCGAATTAAGCAGGCATCGTAATATTCCAAACCTAGATTCCTTTATGTAAGCCGTACCTGTAAGTAAGCATGATAATAATATATATAATATATCCCCAAGCAGTAAGACTATAATAACATCGTGAAAAAAAAAAATTTTCTATGCTAGTATCACCACCAAAACAATCTTTCCGAAAGTAACCAGATTAAAGTTTATCTTATTATTAATAAATATAAAAATCATAGCCACCGAACATAACGAACCTCTGCAATATTTCTGTGTACGCTATACACTCGAAGTGAAAAAACGTAGTATATTGCTCTCTCTCCTGTTTGAAAGAAAAAATAGGCTTTTTTTGTTTTTGTCGATAACATCTTGTTTGTGCAGAGAAATCATGTGGGCAGAGTACCTTTCAACGGCGTTTCTGAGCAGGACAAACTTTATTTTGGAATAAACTTTTCAAATGAAAAAAAAATTAGTTTGAGGCAGCAGCCACTTTTCTTTACAGAAAGAAAGCTTATTTTAAAATAAGCTTTTCTTGTTCCCCCGAAAAACACAGCTAAAAAAACTGAAACTGAAAAAAAAATTTCACTGCAGGCTACTCTGTTAATAAGCTGTCCAGATCTGTGAACACATTCCAGGGAGCTTGTCTGGCCCACCAACGTATCATCTATCTGTTAGATCTGGTAGCACAGGATATAATAATCAGCAGGCACGATCTTCTTGACCGGGAAAGCGGGTTTCTTGCCCTCTTGCAGAGCCCTTTGAGTCTTGGATGATCGAAGACGGGCCTTCATGCCTGATCTTTTGTCGGGAGTAGCTGTTATTATTATGTCATCTCGAGGTGAACTGGCACTTTTCTTCATCAGGAGCCTTTCAGTATAGAACCTGATAGCACCTGTATTTTCGCTAAACACTGTTAACATCAGTGCTAGTAGATCTGAGTCAAGCCCCCTGAGCACTTCAAGGACACCATCAATAAGGTAAGTTTTGAGAACTTTTGAGCCGAGTCCTTGATTTTGCCACTTTGCTTGTATTTGTATCTCGTAAAGATAAATGACGTTCCCATGATCGCCTAATTTTAAAATATCGGTTTCTTCATCGTACGTCATAGATAAGAATAGTGCCAGTTCTTCTTTATCATCCCAATAACTTATGTAAATCATACCCTCTGTATGCATCTCATCGATCTTATTATCTTGCCACTTTCTACGATTCTTATAAATCTGTCGGGTCTTCTTCTTGTAGATATGTCCAAGATTCTCTTCCAATAATTTCAAATATTCTGCCAGTAGTTTCTCCTCCTCCTCCACTTCTTCATCCGATACGCTAATCGAATGGACTCTTCTACTTATCAATCCACTTACCGTTTCAATCCTTTCTGGAAATTTATTCTCAATCACTTCCATTATCTTCTCAATAATTAAACTCATCTCTATCTAAAAAATTTTGTTTTGTCTGCTAATATTTTATTCTATTTTTGTGAATTCCGATTCAAGATTTATTATTACAAACTCCGGATATTTTGATTATTCTTCTAGATCCCTCCTCTTATATCAACCTTTTTTGCTACTCGTCTTGATTTGTTCTTTGTTGTTGTTTTTTAGCTGTGCTTTGTTTTTGCTTTGTTTTGTTTTTTCACTTATCTTCATTGTTAAATATTTCCCTCTTTGCATAAGCTTTAATTACTACAAAAAAGCTTAAATTACAATATATTATAAGAATAAGATAAGAAATACAATCTAACTTGAATCCAGACCCTATTGTGATCGAATACTTAATCATATTCATCCTTTCATTGTTATTATTGATTTCTCTTAATATGTATATATTAGCCGTTTTAAGTATCATGTTTAAACTCCTGTTAATTATTAGTCCGATTATAAATACTTTTAAAATTTTTAAACTCTTGCCATATCTCTTATCTATTAGAATTATACTACTGATGAATAGCATTGTAATTAATATTAAATTGATTATTATGAGTATTATATCGATAATATTGCTATAATAATTCATTTTATTTATTTTGATTAATAACTTTAATATTATTACCATTTTGCTATATTCCCGAGATTCGTTATCATTTTTAATCTTTTTTTGTCTCCTCATATATTTACTCATCATATCTAGACCAACTTGATAACTGAATACTGTTGTATCTCCTATTATTTTACTCTCATTAATATACTTTCTACTATTTAACCCAATTTGAATACCAATATCTCTTATCAATATACTAAATAAATCCATACCGTTATTCTCATTACAATAGCAATATCTAGCTTGTTCACTTATTTTACAATACCCAAATTCATTTACTTTATATTTGTTACCTTTCGCAAATGTGTCAATTTCCATAGTATTACTGTCACTTAATATTATTTCATTTATACTTGTATCAATACTAACATAATTGAAAAATTTTAAAAAATCTTTTATAATTTGTAAAAAAATTGTACTTATCCTTTCTTGATTATTATTATTAATGATTTCAATCTTATATTCTTGAAGACAAAATTTACAATTTGTTAATAAACATATTATTTTTGGTATATTTGATAATAAGAAAAAATTAAATATTAAAAATGGTAATCCTAAAATGAAAAAACTTTTTAAAAATAGCATGCTAATTACAATTCCCTTGATACCATTTTATATATAGATATATCTACTATTAATATTTATGTTGTGTATATCACTCGAATTGTTTGTTTTTTTAAAGTTTATTCGTATTGTGTACAACCGTCTAAGCTAACAGTAATAAAATATTGAAAAAAGAAATATATAATAGTAAATTAAATTAAGTAGAATTAAAATTTTATAAATGCAAAAATATTAATTAAAAATGGTACAGAATGTTTTTGCCAAAATGATATGAATATTTAATGTATAATATATATATATATATATATGTTTGTGTGTATGTGCAGTGCTGTGTGTGTTTTTGTTGTATAATAATATTCGCCATTATAACAAATATTATTAAAAATGCAGGTTTTATTTAAAATGGTATTGCAGATATTGGTTTAATAATTCTTAGAACATTATCATCATCTTCTTTCTCACTATCAAATTCATCTTCTTCAGGTAATGTTGTAATTTCATACATTTCATAATTTTCATCAAAATCACCATCATGCCAATTATTATATATTAAAGTATTATCTAATTTATCATCAACTCTTTGTACTAATTCAAATTCTTCACGTTGTGTATTTAATATATGTTGTGTCATTTCATTAGGTTTTAAATCTGTAGCTCTAGCAACACACCATTCAACACCAGACCATAATAAACATGATGCTGATAAAAATGTTAAAAAAAAATATAATGTAATATACCATGCTGCTCCAATATGATATGATATACCAAATAGTGATAATTCACCATGAATTCTACCTCGAAGATTTAATTCTATAACTGTTAACATTACAGAACTAACACAACCAGTGATAAATTTTATTAATGATAGAACACATAATGTTTGAATTAATAATTCTTCATAAATTAAATTTAAGAATCGACCTTTAATAAATGTATAAATAAATGTTAAAAAAATTGATACAACTTCCATACCACATACAATGAATATAAGAACCATTAATATAGCTCTTCTAGAACCTAAAAAATTAATAAATGTCTCATAATTTTTTGTTTGTAATTCTTGTGCACCATAATTTTCTCTATATGCATATGATAATAATAAACTTAAACCCATATCTGATAAAATTTCTCTATAATCGAAAACATTACCTAATCCATTACGTTCACATTGTGTTACTAAATTATTATATTCCAGATACATTGTATTTTGATAATAATGTTTAACAATATCCTTAGAGATAGTTTTACAATTTCCATAAATAGAAGTAGTAATAAACAACGGCAGATCTTCTATATGTTCCATTGCATATCGAGTCAGAATATCTAATTCTGAACTTGTTAAACCCAAATGATCATTAAAATCAGCTTGTGATACAGATTCCACACTTTGTTTTAAATAAAGATACAAACCTTTTGCAATATTTGAATAACCAGTATCAAAACGTCCTAAATATAAATACTTAGGAGCATGCAAAGGACCAACTGCTAAAACCAACCCACTAGCCAATGAGAAGACACATAACAGAATTCTTGTAATTAAAATAGCCAATTCCCAAGTAGTAAATTTGCTTGAAAAAATTTGACGTCGCCATCTACCAAAATGGAAGATATCCTTGAAAGCCTGCATAGCATTCCCATAAACTTAGAATAGATAGCTCGGTCAAACCTTAAGAATAAGCAGCTTCTAGTTCGACTTGGCTGACGTCCTTCTTGTATAATCACATCTAGAAGGATATCTAAACATCTTAAATAAATAACTAAATAAATATGGCTAACAATTATACAAATTTTTCAGCCTGACTTGGTACGCGAAGACAGGTGGCTCTTTACGCGAAGCCCTTCTAAAAATAAAGGATTGATTACACGAACAATAGAGACAGAGAGATAGTTTAGAGTTAGAGGGACACGGTCTATTGAGAGAGAGGCTACTTGACTCATATTGACACACGGTTTCACATACATTCGCAGTCGGGGTCCTTGCTGTGTGCTTTAGACAGGAACACTTAGCAGACACTTGAGCACTATAGTAACGGGTGCCAAGATATAATAAGAAACTCGTCTCTAGACCATGCTACTATATGATCAATAGATATAGATATAATGTATATATAATTAAAGGGTTGTAGTTAGTTGTAGGGCCTGTTTGCCCTGTCTCTTGTGTTATGGTTATCTTGCTCTCTGTCCCATCCGATCTTGAAAAAAAATAAAATCAAGATGTTGAAAAAAAAGTGTAGATGTATGGGATAATGATATTATATCAATTCTATAGAACACTGCATATTGAAAGGTGATTAATTGGTCGAGAGTGTTGATTACAAGTACAAGAATGTTTGATGAAAAATATTACCTTTTAGCTAGTGTCTTTGCATCCAAATGTGACACAGGCAGTTTAATAAAAATCGTTGAAAATTGTAATAATGCTTCCTTATCGATAAACACTTTATTTGATATTATATGTGTGTTTTGGCCAGAGTTGGATGATTCCTCACATTTGTTAAGATTTTTAAATGCAACGTTGTCTAGTAATGAATCAAATGTACCAGATGATAGTGATTCATTATTAGTAGATTTATTAGAGAGTAATAATGATTTAATTCCAATTATTGAAGTGGATAATGTTACTATTAATGAAAGATATACTACAATGCTAGAGTATGTGAACAATAAAATTGCCAAATTAGATATCCAACAAGATTTAAATGCTGATTATAAGAGTAATTTTATTAAAAATAGAATCATTCTAGTTAATTCATTTAATCCTACTAATGCTTTATTTAATGAACAGTTATGGTTACAACAAGTATCTGTAGATGATAATTTGAAAGATTGGATATATGGCGTTGTATATCCCTTATATCATTTGAATTCAAGATTTAAATATACTATAAGTATTACTGATTTTGAAAAAATGCCATATTTAGAGACATTAAACCTTATCTTATCACAACCAATACATGAAAATGATAATTATACCTATAATAGAAATTTTGAATTTGTAACTAATGAATTAATCCCATATTGTAATAGATTCAATTGTTTAAACATTTTTTTAGAAGAATTCTTTAATATAGAGAAATTTGATATTTTAAAAAATTATGATTTATTTAAAATAATATTTTTTGAATTTAAATCATCAGAAATAGATATTACAAAAGAATTTGAATATAATGTTATCAAAATGATATATGAAAATGAAATATCTTTATTAAAAAATATGAGATTAATTGATGATTTAATTTTAATATTTGATTATATTAAAAATGATGATTTAATATTAAATGGTGATATTACTAATAATAATAAAATTAGTGTTGAGTTTTTAAAATTTTGTTTAAATATTATTAAAAAATTTTTCCCATTTTTAACAATTCATGATATAATTGAAATTAAGAATAAAAATTGTGACGAAAATTTACAAATTTTAAAATATAATGAATGTTTTAAACAAGTATTAGATATTAATGATAATAATGTTTTAACAACATTAGAAATTTTTTTAGAATTTAATCTAATTGATTCAAAATTAATTATATTTGATAAATTAAATAATGAATTAAGGATTAAAAATTTAATTCAAAATTTATTAGAAATTGGTGAATTTAAATTATTAATTGATAAATTTTCAAATAATTTAAATAATGAAATATTATTAAAATTTTTCTGGAAATTTTTTAATTCATCAAATAATGGTTCAAATTTAAGACCAGAGATGATAAAAGCTAATGAAATTTTAAAAATATTAAACAATATTAATAATAACGACGATAATAATAAACAGTTTAGAAATTTAGATATATTATTAGAATTATCTAATGAATTAAGTGAAATTTCAATGAATTTCGGTTATGGTATACCATTTTGTCCAAAGAATATAATTGATTGTAAAAATAATAAATTTAAGATAATTAATATAATGTTAGAATTAAATGATGAAATGTATAAAGATATTGATAAGACAAAAGATGTTATTAATAAGATGAATATTATATTTGATATTAAAGGTGATGTAAGTGATTATGTTAATTTATTAAATTGTCATATTAATTATTCAATGGAAAGAAGAGATTTTAATTTTGCATGTTTAAAAAGTCTTGAATTAATAAATGATTACTCAAAATATGTTAATATTTTTTGTGATACTATATTTAAATTAACACAATATAGTAATGAAATTGATGAAGAGATTAATTTAAATCAATTATTATTACAATTAGAGATAATTGGTAAATTAATTAATATTTGTCCAATTGAAGAAACTGAAAAATTAGTAATTCAATGGAGTGCATTAGAATTAGAATTAGCTACAAGGGATATTATAAATGAGAAGGATAAAGATATAGAAGAGAATAATTATACTGGTTATGTCGTATCTAATTTAATGAATCCAGAGAAAATGCTTACAGGTGTAAGTAGTACAGTATCTAAATTTTTTGGTTAAAATTTTTTAAAATAAAATAAATTGATATTAATATATATATATCAATGCTATATACTTTATATTTATTATTTTAGTTATTTATTAATTATAAATAGAGAAAGTTATAATTAGAAGGGGGGGTATTTTAAAGAAACAAAGATTAATAATAATAATAAAATAAAATGGTATGGGATTCAAATGGGGGAAAAAATGCAGTATGAAATGTGACAATGTAAAGAAAAAAGAAAGACAGATTATTCATCATCATCGTCTCTACCTCTCTTAGAAGTTCTTTCATCAAAACTGTTCATTGGAGTATTCATTGGACTATTCCAACTAGATAAATTACTATTACTAAAAGAACTAGTAGTTCTTTGAACACCACTTAACATTGGTACGTTTAAACCAGCAGGAACTTCTTCTCTCTTATAACCTGGTACAATTTGTGAAGAGAAATTATTTAAATTATTATAATAAGAACTATTAATTGATTGTCTAACTCTCATTGAATTAGTCATTACTTCATCATGATATTTAGTTCTAAATTGATCATTTGATGGGGTTTCAACACCACCACGAGATAACTTGTTCATGTTTTCAGTATCGTTATTACCACCGTTACTCATCATTTGTTGAATTTTTTTTTTTATCAATATAATAAATATTTTATGATTGTATTTATTTGTTTATTTCAGTGAGAAGTAAACCAGAACTTAAGGTAAAACAACAAGAGTTAAAAACGATAAAACAACGCCAAGAATAAGAACCCAACGTAGATCACCGACTAAACATCAACATATCTATTTATATATATATTATCTGGTGGTAATATCGTTATTACTTCTTGTCGAGAGGGGCTCTGTGAAACTTTGTTCTGCTGTTCCTTGTACGGCAATTTGGTAAACAAAGCTCGGAGTCGATGCGGTCACGTGGAAACCGGGTAACAAACTCTATCTGCAGAGATCACGTGCAATATTTGATAAGAAGGAGAGAAAGACATACATTTACTGAGTCATTTTATCTATCAATCAATAATTAAAGTTTAAATATATATTACATGCTTGTTGCTGCCAATAGCAAAAATTCTGAGGGAATTATCTTATTTTTTTACTGACACTTGTCCTTTTTTTTCACTATTTTATCTACCTGTTATGTAAGATTACTCATATTTGATAGATAGATAGCTGGTGCAAATATCGTATTAAGATATACCAATCAATTCTTCTCTCTTAGTATATATATATAAATAAATAATCAATTTGCTTTTTAAAGTTTGTTATTTAATTTATAGTGTCGTACTTGGTGATCACTCTCGTCATATATAAAGAAGAACGGAACTCCGAGAATTCTGTGATAACCGCCCATCCCTGCTGAGAAGATAAGAGATATATACAGAGAATCAACAAACACAAGAATAGTATTATCACATTTTAGAATATGGATTTAAAACGGTTAACAACTCCAGAAGTCATCGAGTTAACAGATAGATTAACTGCTCCAAATTATTTCCCACTGCCTATAGTTGCTAGTGAATCTCATGAATCAACTTTGATTACTCCCTCTGGTAAGAAAATATTAGATTTCTTATCTTCTTATAGTGCTTTATCACAAGGCCATACCCATCCTAAGATTCTAGAGGCTTTGATTACTCAAGCAAAGAAATGTACTCTTACTTCAAGAGCAATTTATAATGATGTATTCCCACAATTTGCTTCTTTACTTTGTCAAATGACTGGTTTTGAATGTATCTTACCTTCTAATACAGGTACAGAAGCTGTTGAATCTGCTTTCAAATTATGTAGAAAATGGGGTTATGAAGTTAAAGGTATTGAAAATGATAAAGCTATTATTATTGCTTTTAATAATAATTTTCATGGTAGAACTATGGGCTCTATTTCTTTATCTACTGATTTAGATTCAACACAAAATTTTGGTCCACTTTTATCAAATATTGAAAAATTTGAATATGGTAAATTAACTAATTTAGAGAATTATTTTAAAAAAAATCATCAAAATATTTGTGGTTTAATAATTGAACCAATCCAAGGTGAAGCAGGTATTATAGTACCACCAAATGGTTATCTTACTAAAATTTCTAAATTATGTAAAAAATATAATGTATTAATGGTTTGTGATGAAATTCAAACTGGTTTAGGAAGATGTGGTGTTTTTTTAGCTTATCAAGATGATTTTGATGAAAATAATGATACTTGTAAACCTGATGTTATCTGTTTAGGTAAAGCATTAGGTGGTGGTATTTTACCAGTATCATGTATTTTATCGTCAAGGGAAATTTTAAATGTATTAACACCAGGTACACATGGTTCAACATTTGGTGGTAATCCATTAGCATCAGCTGTTGCAATGGCATCATTACAAGTAATTAAAGAGGAAAATTTAATTGAAAATGCAAAAAAATTAGGTAATTGGTTAAAGGAACAATTATTAATTTTACAAAAAAATAGTAATGGTATTATATCAGAAGTTAGAGGTAAGGGATTATTATTAGCAATTGTAATTGATCCAAATTTTTCAAATGGTAGAACAGCATGGGATTATTGTTTATTATTGAAAAAATATGGTATTTTAGCTAAACCAACTCATAAAGATATAATTAGATTAGCACCACCATTAATTATTACAAATGAAGAATTATCATTTGCAATTGATATTTTAAGAAAATGTTTAGATGAATTACCAACAACTGAAATATCAAATCATTAATTAAATCTTAAATATATTGCTATTTATTTTATATTTTATTTATTATTTTAATAACATATTTATTACTTGTTTAGGAAATTTCTTTCGAACAGAGAAAGAAATGATGATGAAAAAAAATTAAAATTTAATGCTCATCGGATATTTTTTATAATATAAGAAGATATATACAAATAGAAGAGATACATCTATCTATATATATTGTAAGAAAGTCACAATAAACCAAGATAATATAAAAATATGAGTTCATTTGACGTTAGTGATTACGTAGAAGCCCCACAAGGCCAAGAGACATTATTATTCTCTAATGAAAAACAACAAGCAAGATTTGAATTAGCTGTTACATTAATGATTCATAAATGGGATGCATTAACCATTGCAGTTGATAACAAATGGGGTGGTCCAGATTCTAGTGAAAAGAGAGATTGGATTAGTGGCTTAATCATTGATGCATTCAAGAGTGAAAAAATTATTGATGTTGGTTTCATTGAAGATACTTTATTATATGCTATGATTGATGAATTCGACACAAATGTAGAAGATGACAGTGCTTTGCCAATTGCCTCATATATCATCAATGCGTACAGAGAGTGTCTATTGGAGAAATATGAAGAGATAGAACAATTGTATGTCAAATGGCAAGAATATGAGAACAATAAGAAGACTGGTGTACATGTTGAAATCACAGAAGATCCATTGAACCCAGATATATCTGACGACGAGGAAGAAGATGAAGAAGAATACATTGAACATCATCATGAACATAACCATAACCACACAGAGGCCATCATCGACGACGATGGGTTCGAACTTGTGCAGAAGAAAGGCGCTAGAAAGCACTGAAAATTTGCTGCTAAAAATAGCTGAAAAAACTGGCTGTACAATGCGTCACGTGCGGAGAATGCTGTCGCGAAGAGGCTTCATGAAAATTCTCCAGATCTCATCTTGAAATAAAATTATATATAGCGATTGTGTGCGTGTTATCTTGGGGAGATGGTGATCCTGGAGGTTATTGGGAGGGCAGTGCCAATCATATAGAATAACGTAGAATAGAATATATTATATTATTAATAAATTAGATTAAATATCCTTCAAAGAGTACTAGCGTCATCATGATAAAGAGTACTTCCCGCCATAGATCGCGTCATCCAAAGTCTCAGCCTAGACCCACCGTGTATAAGCTTAAGGACGGTACCAATATCCATACCACCTCTAGACCTGTCCCTTCTGTGCCTTTACCTATCACTAGGATACCTAGTGACAAAGAAGTGTTTGATCCGCAGACCGGTCTGCCGAATACTCAATTTATATGTGATCATTTTAAAGCACAGGGGAAATTATCTATACCTCAGATTACCAGGATTCTAAAAGATGTTACTGTTATGTTATCTGCTGAACCTAATGTTTTGAAATTGAAGTCACCCGTGGCTATATGTGGTGATATACACGGTCAATACTATGATCTTTTAAATATTTTTAAAATTAATGGTAATTTACCAGATACAAAATACCTTTTCTTAGGTGATTATGTCGATAGAGGTTCTTTTGCAATTGAAGTATTGATTTATATTTATGCTTTGAAATTAAGATACCCTGATTCAATTCATTTATTACGTGGTAATCATGAATCAAGTCATTTAACTTCATATTTCACTTTTAAAGATGAATGTTTATATAAATATGATTTATCCATATATGATAACTGTTGTGAAAGTTTTAATGCTTTACCATTAGCAGCTATAGTAGATAAACAATATTTTTGTGTTCACGGTGGTATTAGTCCAGAATTAACTACTATTCAAGATATACTTGATTTAAATCGTTTCCAAGAATTGCCTGGTGAAGGTTTAATGTGTGATCTTGTTTGGTCTGATCCATTAGAAGATTTTGATGAAAATGATACTGATGAACTTTTCTTACCAAATGAAGCTCGTGGTTGTTCAGTTGAATATACATATAATGCAGTTACTAAATTCTTATCTAAAAATAATCTTCTTACTATCATTAGAGCTCATGAAGCACAAGATATGGGTTATAGAATGTATAAGAATACTGAAAAATATAATTTCCCATCAATGTTAACTATATTTAGTGCACCAAATTATCAAGATACTTATGAAAATCGTGCAGCTATCTTAAATTTAGAAAATGGTACTATGAATATTAAACAATTTGAAGAAGTTGTACATCCTTATTGGTTACCTGATTTTATGGACGTTTTCACTTGGTCATTACCATTCGTTGGTGAAAAAATTTCAGATTTATTAAAATCAATACTTAACGTTTGTAGTGAAAAAGAATTAGAAGTTGATAAAAAGACAAAACTTAAAAGATCAGCTACTTATAATACTAATTTTGATGATAATGATGATGATGAATTATCTAGTCCAACTACTTTAAAATTTAAATCAAATTATAATTCAAAAGGTTCTTATATTTCACCAAATTCAACTAATGATTCTTTCCCACCTTATTATCATAATAGAAGTAAAAGTTTATCTGCTTTAGAAAATTCAAGGATAAATTCACCACCAAGAAAAATTAATATTATTGAAAATCAAAGAAAACAACAATTAAGAATATTATCATCATATAATAATAATGGTACTAGTACTAATAATAATGAAATGATGATGAAGTCAAATCAAAATAATAATAATAATAATAAAAGTTATTCTGCTAATACTACACCTAATTCAAGTCCATTTAAAAATCATAAAGGTTTAGCTATTAATACTAATTCAAAATCTGATATTCCAGGTAAATTAAATTTTACTACTCCAAATAAAAATAAAAATGATACTTCCCAAATGAATATGAATACTTCTCCACAAATGAATATGAATAATCGTAAAAACAATAATATGAATCAAAGAATAAATCAAAATGCAGGGAACAACTCTTCTACTCAATATATGAATAAAGACGTTATTCGAAAAGTTAATTCAAATACAACTCAACAATATGGCAATCAAAGTTCAAGCCAACAGTATGTTAATCAAAATACAACCCAACGATATGCTAATCAAAATGTGAATCAAAGTACAAATCAACAATATGCTAATCAAGCTTCAAATCAACAATATGCTAATCAAGCTTCAAATCAACAATATGCTAATCAAGCTTCAAATCAACAGTATTTTAATCAAAATATGGGTCAAAGTACAAACCAACAATATGCTAATCAAAGTACAAATCAACAATATGCTAATCAAAGTAATAACAATACAAACCAATATATAAATAATAACAATCATACAAATCAATACATGAGTCAAAATAAAAGTCAACAATATATGAATCAAAATATGGCTCAAAACATGAACCAAAGAAAATCAATGTACATGAACCAAAATTTCAATAATAATCCAAACAACATGACTAATCAAAATATAATTCAAAACATATATAAACACTCAAGAGGTCGCTCTTTTGATAATTTGACAAATAATCAATATAATGGACAAGGTCAAATGCCCTACAACAATAACAACATGAATAGGAACATGGTTGATAACAATAGCCAAATGAACATGTCTAATAATATGAATAATAATCAAGTCAGGGGACACCAACGCTCTCATACAGCATCAAAGATACTCCAGTATCCTCAATCTGCTAACAATAATGGTGAATTTTACCAACAAAGTGACAACAGAAAATCTGCAGTATTACAATCCTCACCAAACTTTGACAGACGCAAACGTAATTCCTACCAACCTGTCAGACATGTCAGTAATCCAGCAACAACATCTGTCCTACCTGCAGACGATTTCAACATGGGCTCTGCTTACCCAGCATATAACCAATTTTCTAAGAGCTCACAGTCATCTGCTCATAACAAAGGCCATCGCAAGAGCCTGTCAGTAAATACATCAATGGTCAACCAGTTCTCAGCGCGCCCCAACAATTAATAACATACCTCTTATTGGACACTTTTTACATTACTACAGAACACTATTCTATTTTCAATAGAACTACATATCTAATCTTCTTAGTTTACCGTATATATTCCATATTTTTAAAGCTTTATTCATTTTTTAATACCCTATTATTATTTATTAGCTTTTGTGTCTAGTTCGGAGATATACCCTATGTCCACTCAGTGTCTTTAAGATTAAAGATCATTGAAGAAGAAGAAAATACCCTTAGATATACATCTTTAAAAAATAAAAATAGAATAATTATACTTGAAAAGAAATACTTCTCATGGGTTGACATAAGTAACCGATAATTCATGTATAGTCACTGCATTAAAGAATAGTGGGAATTGTTCTGTGATCCAAGATTTAATATATTGACTTCGAAATAAAAGATGGATCTAGAGGAGGTACAAATACAAAAAGCAGATATACTAGAACTGCTTCAAACACTATGTGGGATACATAAACAAGTATTAAATAATGGGGATGATATTATAGAGTTGAACAAGGTGCGAAAAGACATTTTGATATGTCTTAATGATTTATGCAAACTTAATGATATGCTAATAACGCATAATGGGCAAATACGAGAGAACTTGGATTTACTTGTCAAATCAAGGGCGAAATTGAAGGAATATTCAAATTTAGAAAATGCATTATACGTTAAGCTTAGTTTGTGGGAGAACAGTGATATAGATATGTCTACTTTTGAAGATATTAATGATTCAGAAGTTACAACAATCGAAGTACCTTGTACCTACAGGCGTGATTTGAACCAGTATATTAGTATCCTTGGGGCTACCCAAACTGGTCTATCTTCTGGTGTGTCTACTTCATCCTCTGTTTCTGACTTTGACAATGGTGCTTCTGACAATGAAGCTTCAATTCAACCACATCAACTTCTCAGCTCTATTACACTTTTGTCTCTAGCAGACGAGAAGATTCAAAGTAATATACGGCAGATAGAGCAACTGCTGAAAAGCTATAAGAAAGATCATGAATTTATAAATAGAGAATTGAAATTGCAGAATAATAAAGTACAGGAGAAGACTGATTTGATTAAAAGAAAATTAATCAAAATTCATGAAGCAAAATTAAAAGTTCTTACGAGTATTGGGTTTAATCTTCCAAACAAAAATGAGTCTGAATCATTAAAGCAAAAAATAATCAATTTTACGACACCTAATAATATCTATAGAAATATATCAAAGGAGGAAAATAATAGACTAAATGATCTTGTTAAAGATTTTATCGAACTTAAAATTGATACACTAAAACAATCTTTATTAGAAAACAAAAGCAATTCTATTCAATATTTAGATAATAGAGATCATTGGTATAAAGGTTTTCAAATTGTCATTGACTTGGAAAATAATATAAAAAATAATCTGGAAATTTCTCAAACAGTAGATCAAAAAACAATTGAACCAATGATCAAGACCGCTGTTAACGATTTAGAAATATTAATAGAAGAATCAAAAAATGAGACTGTGCAAAATTTGATTAAAGATGAAAAAGAGGTGCTACAAAATGCATTTTTGACACTAATTAATGATAATGATACTTTTACATTAAACGATAATATTAACAATACTAATATTCATTCGAATAAGAAGGCTTTAGATAATAGTTACAGTTTAACACCTCCCGTTCTATCAAGAAATAAATCAGTATCATCATACACCTCATCAAACGAAAATATCCTAGTTAAAAAAGCTGGAATTGAATCTTTTGAATTAGATACTTTTAAAGTGAAAGATAAAAATGCGAAAAATGATTAAATGCCTAATAATATATATTTTAAATATTCTACGTAACCGAATAAATTTATGCATGAGTAAATATTTTGTAACTTTTTAAGGGCCATGATATCCACCTCTTCTTCTAGGTATAAATGGAGAACCACTTGAATTCTTATTTCTACTACGACCACCATTTTGGTAGCGACTTGGGCCATATGAATTGCCTCTTGACATAGGTGCAGAAGAAGTATCGTATCTACTATTGTATGGATAGCTACTATCGTTCATTGTTGGAGAAACTTGACTTCTCAAATCATTGTTTGAATTATACCCTTGATATCTGCTTGCAGAGCTTGCAGAATTCATATCAGCATTTGAATTATATGGATTAGAATAATTATTATTTCTCTTAAGGAAATTAGATTCGACTGCATATGGATTATAATTGTCATCTTCGGTCTCTTTATTTTCATTAGTGTTTGAAGGTGGAAGAGCTGGAGGTGGCGATTTAATTCTAGTAATACCGGCAGATGCTGGATTTATTTTATCTTCAGTGCCATAAAATTTTGTTGAACCTTCTTTTGAGGATATGTACGTTATATTGTCAGAAAATGAAACATGCCTATTATCTCTCTTATTTGATTTCTTTTTAGTCTCAGTAGTTGGTGCAGTTTCAATAATTTCCTTAGCAAAAGATGGAGTGCCAAATATTGACGACTTTTTTTTAGTACCACTGGCTAATGAATTTGATGGTTCCTTTTCTTTGACTTTTGTTTTCACTTTCTTCTTCATTTTATCAGCAGCCTTACCCTTTTTCTTTTGCTCATTATAATCGTCACTTTTTTCTGTCTTGCCATCTTTGTCAACCTTCTGATACTTTTTAGCAGCAGGTCCTTCATCTACTGATTTTCTCTTTATATCACTTCCATACTTTTTATTTGGGTCATAACCATCAGATGATAAATATTCATGGAAGTCATTATACTTTGATCTAATTGCTTTTGATTTTGCATTATTATCGTGTAAAAATCCTGGGAATGCAATCTCCAGAGCATCACGGTCAAATGCGTCTTTAATAAGATGTCTCCATAACTTACTCTTGGAAAGTGATTTGTGATGACCCAAAATCCACATACTCGTCTTTGCCCTTGTCAACGCAACATTCATTCTTCTAAAATCTTTTAAGAAGCCAACACTTGTTTTCGAATCATCTGCACGAACACATGATATGATAACAATTTCCTTTTCTTGTCCTTGGAAACCATCAATGGTATTAAAATCTATATACTTATTAATTGATCCACCAAAATAATTTTTAAAATCTTTTTTCATTTTTAACATCTGCTCCTTGTATGGCGAAATTACACCAATTTTCCCTCTGAAATCGTATGTTTTTTCAAAATGTTTGAGTAAGAAATCAATCAAGTCAATAGCAACTTGAACTTCATCTTTATTAACAAATGACATAGACTTTAAATTTTGTTCTTGCCTACCGGTAACTGTATCAAAAAATGCGTAAGGTGGTAATTGTTTTTTTGCATGCCATGGCCTTATGTTTAACTTTTCCATATCTGGGCCATCTTTTAGTTCACCTTTGTAAAACTCACTTGATGGAAATTTACTGATTGAAGGATGCATACGATATTGGACATTTAATAAATATGGTTTTACATTCTTTTCCATTCTAACAAATAACGATTGATTATAGTTAAGGTTAGTGGCAGCACCAGATAGAACCGTAGGAGGTAATTGATTTGGATCACCCACCATAATACAACGCTTGGCCCCATAACGTAATGGAATAATACTTGAAAGCTCGGTACATTGACATGCTTCGTCAACAATTACTGTGTCAAATCTTACACCTAATGATGCCAAAACATCATGAGCAGAACCTGATAATGTTGAACAGATAATATCACTTTGTGCCATGATTCTTGCCTGTGCATTACGTCTATCCAAATCTCTATTTCTGTAATTGATAGTATTTTTTTCTCTTATTTCGTCTTTCTCTTTACCTAATTCATTAATTTCTTTACTTAATTGTCTGATTTGAACTTGTAAGTTAGCGATATCCTCTGTCGACAAACGACTACTTGCAGATCCATTTTCTTTATCTAAGGTATCTCTTAAAGTTCTACGTTTTGATATCGCATCATTAAATTTCTTATTCAATTCTGGATTATTTGTGAATTCATAATTCTTCTCCGCCAATAATTTTTCCACTTGTTCTTCTAGTGTAACATCTTTAATTACAGAACTAACAGCATCAGACCTACCGACACGTACCAATTTAGGGGTATATTGTTTCCCATCTCTATCTTTGATACCATTTTTTAATCTTAAAACAATTTCATCTATAGCAGCGTTACTTGGAGCACAAATTAAAATCTTCTGTTTTTTTAACAGTTGGTCAGTACTTTGAGAGGAAGACAAATTTGATCCAGGTACTCTAATAGTGTTTGCAGGGGCCAATTTTGTAATTGAGAGGAAGTATCCTATAATACCTAAAATAGTTTTTGTTTTACCAGTACCAGGTGGCCCTTGAATTAATGAAAACCCGGAATTTGTTATTGTATTTACGATGGCTTCAGCCTGTGATGTGTTTAATTCATAATTGACTTTTACTTTTTCTATTTCATCCCTGGGAGCCTCAATATGTGGTGCTGGGGTAGCTTCAAGAATTTGTTGAACAAGATCATAATATTGTAACCCTTCTAAGGTTGTGTATTCTCTCTCTACAGTGGTCATTTGCATTACTTTCATTGCATGTATTTCCTCTCTCAATGTTAGAAATTTTGTAAATGGATGACTACGATGAACACGTAATGTTAAATCTATTTTATCGCCTTTGGCATTCTTCATTGAACGTACTTTTGCTAGACATGTGTGTTCTACATTTTTAAAATCATCACTTGAAAGTCTCCTAGAATTGACGTTAGGAAAATGGCCTAACACAATCAAGTCTGATTCCGCAACAGTGCTTGTTTGTAACATCTGTTTTGAGACACTGGCATATACCTCATAGAAGTCGGATACTGCCGTTCTATTCCCCACTACAATACTAAATGGAATATAATCCTCTTTATCTCTAGTGTTGCATAAACCTTGCCAACACTCCAACAAAAGTAAAGGTCTTACAATTTGTTGGTATTCCAAGACAGAACGAAATTTGTCTTTAACTGGATGATATGATCCTTTGTGGGTATCATCGGGATAGTCATCTTTTCTATTGAAGTCCCACAATAAAATAATTTTATATAGTAAATTCGTGTCAATATTTAATCTTAATCTCATATATTCTTGTTCCATTTTAATTCTGTCACTGTTAGACGGAGCTTTGACAACTTTCCCATTAATATCTAAAATTTCAATGGTTTTACTCTTTGTTTTGGCATGGGCAAACAATTCCCTAGCAGATTCTAAGTCGCCTTCACTTTCATCACTACTACTACCGTCATTCTTCTTCGCAGTAAGATTGGTTTTAGTATGGAATACAGATGTGCTTGGAGGGTGAACAACACGATTGGACAATAATTGCTTTCTCGCAAGTTCCATTTTTGACAGAGGTTTAACAGATGCTGATTTAAGAGGAGGAATGACACCATTAGGCTGCACAATACCAAACGATGTGATCTTTGATTGAGTAGATTTTGGTCGGTTAGTTAATGAAGAAGATAACGCTTTTCTTTGTAACATCTCCATTCTAGATTCTGGTCTAGATCCAGAAGATGTACCATGGGAAGATAGTTGTTCTTTTGCTCTAAGTTTTTCTTGATGGTATCTTTCACTTTCTTGAACAATTATATCAGTTTTCTTTGAGTTGAATGATCTAGCTTTTGCTAAAATTTCTTCAGTTTGTAAATCGGTAAGTTTATTCGAAAACTTTTTAGCTTTAGAAGCATACTTAGCCATTAATTCTACTAATTCATCACTAAATTGAAGATTTTTTTCGGCAGCAATATCGGAGGTGTTTACAATTAATCTTACACAAGAATCTAACAAGATTTCATCACTTAATCTCAGCCAATAAAGCATATTTCTAAATGCAATGAGAACACTCTGGAATAAGTCATTATTCGTGTTTTTCAGTATATCAGAAAATTCTCTGAAGGAGGCCAGTAAAGATCTACTTAAGTCCAAGGTATCTTTGGTGAAATTTTCTAATTCTGAATATTCATATTTTGAAGCCCAAGATAAAGTTGTAACATAGATCATATCCAAGAAAGACCATACATTTTTCCAAAAGGTAAACAGCAATGTTTCAGTTTCAGAATCTTTCAGACTCTCAATGTTGGAAAAAATACCAGACATTGGATCTGAAAATGCTGAAACTATATCTTTTAGAATATTTATGGTTCTTGGACATGGTTCATAAAACTCAGCTTTGACGAGTTGTGCTATAACTTCATTAATGGCCTTCAATTGTGGATTCAGTTTTAGAGTCAAAATGGATTGCACACCTTCCAATCTACCCTGAACATCAAAAGTGTCGTATAAAATATTTGTAGTTGTTTGATAAATATCGCTATTTGCAGAAAATATACAAGACCAAAAGCCTTGTGCTGCCTCATTATGACTTAATATTTTTTTCAATTCATTAGGTAGAATGTCAGTAAATTTTTCAATTAGTTTTGTTGAACTTGATAGAAATTGTGAAACATGTAAATTATTTGATACAGCATCTGGTGTCTTGGCTGGTACTATCAATAAACCGTTTATGTTTTTTAGGGATACCAAAAGTTGTTCACCTAGCAGTGGTCCATCGTGAAAAGATCTAAAATCAAGTCTATGGGAAAGATTTTCAATTAGACCCTTATTAAAGTGTACTTGACCAATTTTTTTACCTTTATAAATTTTATAAGTAAATTCACATAATAAAAGAATATCAAAGTTGATAGCTTTTGTTAAAACCATCATAGCAGATGTAGAAACTGATGTTACAGAGTCACCCAAATCTGGATATAAGTCTAAGGGTTTGGTAGCCGATCTGAGTAATATATCTTGAACTAATGGATTATTAAGTAAAGCTCTTGAATCCGTTTTGGTATATAATACCGTCTCAAAATTATCGCTTTTGTAAAGAAGTGTTCTATCAGACTCTTTGACTGTCAATACTGCTCTTAAAAGGGCAGTAGATGAATTAATTAAACATGCTTTAGAGATAGATGAAAGTTCTTTATATTGTACCATTATTTTTAAAAATGCCATTGACACTTTTTTAACCATTTGAATTCTCTTTGATGGAGTTAAGGATCTATAAAATGGTAAGGTCCATGATACTAAATCTGTAATTGAACCCAAAGATGATAGCATAGCGGCTATGTCATCATCAGGTATTGGATTGTTTTGGCTTCGTATTAGTTTGGATGAAAAATAACTTTTATCAAAAATTGCATCAAGAATATTATGAAATGTATATGGGTCTATTTTAAACCAAAATTCATCTGACCATTTATCTAAGAACATATTAAGAGCTCTAAGCAAAAATTCTAATGGCTTATCGCGAGATGGCTTTGTCAAATGGTTGTACCAAAGTTTGAAAATTGATTCAATAGGAAACTTCAGTGATGATTGTAATGAAACTAAATTTTTAGGTGATTCAAAATGCTCTTTGAATACATCTTTATCAAATAATGTGAAAACCGGTATTAATTTAGACCAGAATAGTGATATCACTAAATCATTCCAATTAGCTGGATTTTGCAAAAAAAGGTAATGCATGCTTAATTCTTCTAATATGTCAGAAGTAATATGTTTGGGATCAAATTTTATCTCATGTTTATATAATTTTTGGATGAATATTTTAGCCCATTGGATTTCTTCTTCAGTACCTTCACACAGACAATATATAACACCTGCCACGAAAATATTTATAGAATTATCTTGAGTAAATGATAAAAGCGGTTGTTTGGAAATGTAAAAATATTTAAATATAGCATTAAAAGCGGCCTTTAAAGTCTGATTTAACCTAAGTGTATGAGGATTGCATAAACATTCGAAAATGGCTACATTAACCTGTGATGTAACGGATATTTCAGTACCATTACTAATAGCTATACTAGTCAGAACTGGTAGCAAGTATTCTGCTCTCCAGGCACAAACAATATCATTGAATTTAGAAACATGTTCATGTGGGACGTTTCTTTGGATCGCAAAATGTTGTAACATTTTACATTTGCCTCTAACGAAGTTCAGCACACATTTTTGGCAGTGGCCTAAGGTTGTATTGAATCTATTCTTTAACCAATTAACAGTATTTTCTTCATGAAACGAAAAAATGGTTAAACAAAAAACAGAGATAGGTTCTATTGTAGGATCACAAAATAAATGGAAACCTGCTGGAAGCTCAGCCAATAGTTTTAATAGTTTACCTAACAATTCAGCTTCTTTAATATCGGTATTGACTCCTGCATAAACGTTCTCTATAAGTTGCAGGTAACCTTTAGCTTCCTGTTGAATTGCCTCAAGATTCCTGCCTTGGGACATGGTATTGTATTATGCAAAATATATATTGATTTTTGTGTCTTATTTTGATTGGGTATTTCAATCTAATGATAGTTATGATCTATTGTCACTATTGTTTCTTGTTATTATTAAATCTTGTTTGATCACTGAACAAATATCCAATGTACAATACTGGTCATCACAAATTTGGAAATGTATATAAATATCAACAACAAGCTAAAAAAACGCGTTCAAGGCGACACTAAATAAAACCGAAAATCAAGCTTTCCATTAATAATAAATGTCCAGCAAACTTGAAAAATTCGTAGAATACTAAATAATTATTGCGTAAATAGTTAAATAATTAATTATAAATGGCTATAGCCAATGAAAGTGTTTAGAGATTATTACAGCTAAGTTATTTGCAAAAAAAAATGTCATGAATCGTCAGTTATTTTTAGAACGGCTTTGAGTTGTGATTGAAGGAAAAATATCATAAGAGGAAATTTACTTATATTAGTCTATTAGTTTTCTTGTTTTTTTAGTAAATTGTCAATTTTGTCTTCAAGATCCTTCAAACGGGTGTCTTTTTCAAGATTGGATTGGTTTAATTTTTCAACAACTGATTCTAGATGAATAACCAATTCGCTTAATTTTTCAACAGATTGTTTCAAACCCATGGATTTGTTGACGGTGGCAGCAGGGGTTAGATGGGTTTCTTTCTTTTCATCAGATGCGTTGGAGACAGAAGGAGTTTTTTCGATCTTTGGAGTTTCTTCGACCTTACTATTCTTTGGAGATTCTGGAGTTTTCTCTCTCTTTGGAGATTCTGGAGCCTTTTCCTTCTTTGGAGATTCTTGACTCTTTTTCTCCTTCTTTGGAGTATCATTAGTAGAAGTAGCAGCAGTAGAGATATCCTTTGGAACATCATCTTCTGCAGTCCATTCACTAGAACCCTTGGATGGATCCTCGGCATCATTAACTTCATCCATTTCAGAAGATTTCTTCAATAATTCATTTACAGAGCCATCTGTCTTTAAAGCTTGATTCCAAGCTTTAACTTCTGGTGTAGTTTCTTTCTTAGCTGGAAGAGAAACTTCAGGAGTAGATGGTTCAGTTTTCTTTTCAACAGGAGTTGGAGTAGATTCCTTTTTAGATGGCGAAGATTTTTCTTCCTTAGCTACAGTTGGAGATGCAGCTTTAGATTCATGATAAACTGGTTCTGATTCGTTATAAATTGTTTCCATACTAACTAATAATGGACCTTGAGCATCTTTTTTACCTTCAAACCATTCTTCAGCAGACATGACTGGTTTAGAAGATGGGCAATCAGGATAAATATCATCTTGGAAAAGATCAGATTTTCTTGGAACATGGAATGAGATTGGTTCAATACGTTGATCAACAACAGTTTTAAAACATTTTAAAACTTCAGTATCTTTAACATTAACCATACGTTTTGGCGCAACAGCAAAACCTCTTTGGGCTTCAACGGATTGAAATTCGGATAATTCATATAATTCATCATTTTGAAATTCATAATAACGAATATTACCATCACCTTTACCGGCAATGTAAAGAATCTTGTTACCGTCATCAAAGAATGGCATTAAAATACCTGCAGATTGATCAACGTTATAAAAACCTCCTAGATTACCTTTATCTAAATTGAAGGCATCCCAAATACCGATTTGACGGTCACTTAATCTAGAGAAACCAGTAGTGGCTAATCTATCAGAGTTACCTAACCATACAACTCTTTGATTTTTAGCACCATCATGGGCTTTACCTTCACTTACAACTTTCTCTTCTCTAATGTTCCAGATTCTTAATTTTTTATCACGAGCTACAGTAGCAATGAATTTACCATCATAAGAAAAAGACATTGAAGTGACCATTTCTGGATGTTTTAATGTAATTTTAGCTTCACCGGTTTCGACATTCCAAATCTTAACGGTATAATCTAAAGAAGAAGAAGCCAAAACATTCTGAGCAATAGGATGGAATAATACATGACCGACTTTTCTAGAGTGGCCAGATAAGAATTTAGTAGGGGCAACATTTTTTGGTTGTTCTTCTTCTTCATCTAAATAATTGTGGAAGGAGTAGTCTTCAGGGATATCCCAAACACCAATCTTGCCATCATCTGAAGCAGATACTATTCTTTGATCATTGAATGGGTCGAAATCAGTATCTAAAACTTGAGCAGTGTGACCTCTAAATAAAGGAACTTGATCAGGAGCTCTACCGACTTCTGAGACAGGAATAACAGCAAAAGCACCACCACCGGAAGCATTCCAATTACAAGATATGTATTTACCATTAGTTTTTATAATATTGGAATCCCAAGCATTGTTGGTGACTTTAATGTTTTCATACTGTAGTTCTTTCTTAACTGCTTGACCGAAAACGTGTCTATACTTTGAGGCACGAACGAATTTACCACTCATTTTTGGATGTACAGGACGGGATTTTTTTAGGGACTAAACTGGTTTGGTATGTACAGATTGCAATTGTGATAAAAAGATTACTGTTAAAATGTGTAGGACCACAATTGAAGCTTACTTGATAGTTCAGAGTGTTCTTGCAGTGTGAAAAAATTCGGTTGTTTTCTAGTTTTTCCAGCGCACTTTTTGTTTTCCCGAGAATCGAACGATCTTTACAGGCGAGATTTATGAGATCTCTAAGATGACAGCCGTATTAATGGTTATGGAGATTATTGATGAATTGGCGGTAAAGGTGGATATCTGTATGTATGATTGTTGTAATGATAATATATAATTCTTGTGCTAATATTACTAAAGTTTTTAAGTTTGTGTTTCTTATTAACGTAACGTATAATATGAAGTAAAATAAACTATAAAGATACATTGGGGGTAATGCTCTAGAAGTACACATTAAAGATATAGCTGTGTAGATATATTTTAAATCTCTTGTTTTAAATGGAATTGCAATTGATTTCTCAATAAATGTTTGATAATTAAGTTTAAGGTCATTGGTTTACCCGGCCAGTCTCTTGAAATGATTGCGCACATTAATTGATTGATTCTCCAGTTCTACAATATTCATTAATTATAAATGCCTTTCTTTAAAATTAACTGGTAATAATAATTGAACCTTAAAGATATCATAAAAATAGAGGTATTAGCCACCAGATGTTACAAGAAGGAGGTATTTTGCAATGTGGATCTTAGTTAGATAGAGAGACAAGCTCAACCGCCCGCTCGCTTAGCTTCTTCCTTTAAAAAACGTATGAAATAAATAGTAATAGATATTATAAGCAAAATATCTTGTAAATAGAGGAAGGGTATATTCATATATATTATTTGAACATCACCACAAGTATGGTCAAGCCAATTAACGTCTATTCTGTTCCAGAACTTCGTCAAGCTTTGGATGAGGCTTTGGCTCCTACTTTACAAAGATTAGACTATGAAGAAGTACATACTTTAACTGATTTAAAACTAGCATTGGGTTATTCCATGGGTATAATTGCTACTGGTAGTTTCTTAATGGATAAGAAATTATCATGGGATGAAAGTTTGTTCTATCAAAAGATCCTTTTGGTAGTTTATTGTATCATTAGTGTCATATTCTGGTATTTTACCAAGTTTATGGTTAAAGGTGTTACTTATATGGGAAAGAATAAGAAAACTAATACTACATTGAAATTGAAAACAAGTTTTAAAAGTAATACTGAACCAATATATAATGTCACTTTTGAAACTTCAGATAATAAAAAATCAACTGTACAATTAGATGTTACTAAAGTATTTAGTGAACAAGGTTATTTACAATCTAATTTATTCTTAGATTGGTTAAAGGAACAATTAAACAATATTACATCAAAGAAAGATCTTTAAACTGCTTTGTTTTGCTTCAATCATAATATCCTAATAATATCTATCTATCTCTATTCATACATACACATACATAATTTCAAATATATATATATAAACATGTATATTTATTATTAATTAAAAAAAAATAATATCCAAAAGGAATAAACTTTATTATTCATTAGGTAAACATTCATCCATTTTAGAGATTTTTCTAGCTAATTGTTGAATACAATATGGCATCGACATTAACAAATATGCAAAATTAGAATAAAATGGTGCACATAATGTACCTCTTTTACCTATATTAGCGTAATCTATAATATTTTTAGCTAAATCTTTTGATTTAACTACTGGAGCTAAGAATTGTCTTGGTGGTTCAAAACCAGCAAACATTCTAGTATCCAATTGTCCTGCTATAACTAATAAAGTTCTAATATGATCTGATAATGCTAATTCAGATTCAAGAGATGTATGAGCTGCAATAATAGCTGCTTTTGATGCTGCATATGTTGATACTTTTGATGGGCCTAAAATACCTGTAGAACTTGATATATTTACGATAAAGCATTGTTTATTGGAATTTTTTATAGGTCTTTCTTTAAAGGATAAGAATTGATGAATTATAGCGAATGGAGCAAAGAAATTCGTGTTAAAAAGTCTTTGATTATTGAAATTTTCCATCTTTAACATATTTAAATATTTAGATCTAATACCTGCATTATTTATTATCATTATTGGAGAATCATTATTATGAAAGAAATTTTTTTTAATCTTATTTATTGTATTTGATAAATTTTCTAAATCTGATAAATCTACTTGATAAAAATGAATTCTTTTATCTTCTTCTAATGAAATGTTCTTCTCTATATCAAGATTAATGATTTCAATGTTTTTAAATGTTTCAAAAATGTATTGAATAATCTCTAATCCTAAACCATTACTACCACCTGTAATTAATATATAATATTTTTTTTGACCACTTTGATTAAATTCATCTAATGAACTCCATTTTCCATGACATTTCGACCAATTATTAAATAGGATAAGAGCATTGATAAGTAGTGTTAATATGAAACCAATTGAAAGAATCCATGGATTAAATGTAAATGGAAGTATTAGTAATATAGGGTATCGCAGAATTGGAGAACTCAAATTAAAAATAGTGTCAATTGATATCATATCTTAAGTAAAAAAAAGGAAGATATGAAATATATGTGTATGTATCTTAATTAAATGAACTTGTCTTTTTCGTTGGTGTTTTTTCATTAGAAACTATTTTATAATAATAATTATTTAAAAATTCATATTGTTTATAAAAAAAAGAGTTCGAGAAAAATCATTTTCTAATTTATCATGAATCACATTGACTATACATGTATATATATATATATATGGATATTGATAAATATATATTTTAAAATAAAATAAAAAAAAAAAATAAAGTAAAGTAAAGTAAAGTAAAGAAAGATTTTTTGGGAATAATATTAGTACATATTAATAAAACGAAATAGAAAGAGGGAAAAAAAATAAATAGGATAAAGTCTTAAAATGCAAAAAAGAAGAATAAATCAGTTTGTAAAACAATTCTTCTTCTATAAAATGATACGTTTTTCAAAATCACTATCACGATTTCTATTACGGCGTCTTCTGTTACGTCTTCTATCATTACGATTGAAAATATTGAAAATACCATTACCACGGCCAGCAGGACGTCTAGCAGGACCATTTGGACCGTAACCCTTTGGTTTATCTTTAGCTGAGAACCAAAGGATCATATTGAATAAAGCAGCACCACAAGAACCCCAAATGATACCATAGAAGTTACTACCTAGAGCCATGTGGATACCATAATCGGAATAATTCTTATTCAAGATATTTCTAATATAAATGTAAGTACCTGATACAACACCGGCACTAATCAAAATGGAAAAGAATGCACATAATGAAAGGAATCTACCTATCCATGTTAATACTCGTATGCTTTTACATAATCTGACAAAGTTAACACATAAAGTGATAAAACTTAAGCAAATACCTAATAAAGAACATGTAAACATACAAGTAACCAATCGATTATAATAACCTTCTTTATCTTGTAATTTTGATGGTAATAAAACTTGAGCATAAGATTCTAATTCAGAAGAATCTAGTAATTCGAATAAAACTTGTTGTAAATTAAAATGTTGAACACCACTTTGTGTTTTACATTTAGTGACATGACCATTAGCATCAGCTCTACAAAAAGACCATAAACCAACATTAACATAAGCAGGTAAATTATCAAAAGCAGAAGAATCTGTCACATTAGGGAAAATCATCTGTGTATCTAAATTTTTCAAATTAATCTGTGATGTGAAAATTCTATCAATAGGGTAATAAGCACTAGTAGAACCAGCACAAGAGATAGCACATAATACCATCGCAGAGAAACCCATCAATAGGGCAAAGAAAAGACTGCAACCACCAGCCATATTATATTATATCTAGAAAGAAAGAAAGAAAAAAAAAGGAAAATATATTATTTTAATATTTGTCTGTTTGTTAAAGGGACGTATAAAAACAAAAAGCAACGAGTAATGATGCTATAAGTATCCAAAAAAAGAGCTTGTTTCTTTATACCAATATACTTTTATATGATAATAATAAGTGATTTGGTCAATACAATAAACTATACTGCTCTATCCTGTCTTCTGTACAGCCTCTCTGTCAAAGGTGAAAAATATTTATTTATAGCCCCAGGAATCAAGAGATGATGTCAAAGACGCCCAAACAGTTTTACCAAACAAACAAGACAGAAAAAGAAGAAACGAGGTGATGACTTTGAAAAAATAAGTGAAGAATTACTAATTTGGGAAATAAACAGTTACCCTCCTTTGGCACGTGGTTTTACCGTGAATATCACGTTATTTGTTGTCATCTTTGACGATCAGCTAATTTTTTTAAAAACTCCGAGAAAAAAATAAAAATAATTGATTGAACCGCCATTAAAAAGAAGATAAGCTATCAAGGGATCTTCAATAACGATGTGCTAGTCCTTCCTTAAAGTGAGATATATACAATCAAACTAAAGCATATTCAATAGCATAAGTTAAAAAAAATGGTGTATCTTTCCACAGATACCTTTTTTCAGATATACAAGAACCATCGGAACACGATCCTTAAGACTTCATATGTCGTGGTACTAGCAAGCACTCTATATTCAACATCAAAGACTAATAAAAAGAAAAATCCTTCTGATATAACAAAGGAGGTGGAACAAGGGGAAGGGAAAGAGATACGAAGTGTTTCTAATGAAAAAAATTTAGATTTATCAAAGGAGAAGAAGAAGACAAAAAGAACTTCTTTCTCTATAAAGAAATTGAATTTCTTATTAAAGATTATCTTAACGGATAAGAAATGTTTATTTTTATTGATATTTCAATCCTTACTTCTTATTATTAGAACTTTCTTATCCTTACGTGTTGCTACTTTAGATGGTAAATTGGTATCTGCTCTCGTTAAATCCAATTATTCACATTTTATTAGAATTTTATTAGGTCAATGGATGATATTAGGTATTCCTTCTAGTTTTGTTAATGCGCTTATCATTTTAATTACTAATTTTACTTCTTTCCAGATTAATTCAAAGATTTCTCACTATTTATTGAAAAAATATTTAAATAATAATAACGTATTCTATTCCACTGTTAATAATATTGATCCATCTATAAATCAAAATGATAATAAGATTACTGGCAATAATAATAATAATAAGTTATATAAAGATTCAATTCAAATTCAAGATATCTTGACAAAGGATATTTTCACATTCTCAAATAATATTTCACTTTTATTAAATCAATTATTAAAACCAATACTAGATTTAATATTATGTTCTTTTAAATTATTATCTTCAAATAGTTCCTTTATGGGTGAAGGTACTTTAATTTTAGGTATTGTTGTATCTTTATCAAATTTAGCATTAAAAGTTTTACAACCAAATTTTAGTGATTTAACAATTAAAAAATCAATACTTGAAGGCAATTTTAGATCTTTACATTCTCATATTCATAATAATAATGAAGATATAGCTTTATTAAAAGGTCAATCAAGAGAATTATTAAATTTAAATTCTTCCTTTTTTGAATTAGTTCATTTTATTAATTCAGAGATTAAACAAAGAGCAATTTATGATTTAGCAACAAATTTTATCGTTAAATATACTTGGGGTGCCGCAGGTTTATTATTATGTTCTATACCAATTTTCTTTAATGATAATAAAAATAAAAATTCTGATTTAACTGCAAATTTTATTACAAATAGAAGATTATTAGTAACTGCTTCTGATTCAATTGGTAAATTTATTGATTTAAAGAAAAATATTTTACAATTAAAAGGTTTATCATTTAGATTAAATAATTTTAACAATTTATTAGATGAAAAAATTGATGAATATAATAAACAGAAAAAAGATTTTATGTTGTCATCACCATTAATAAATAATACTAATGTTGATAATAATCATTTTTCAAATTCGATATTTGAATTCGATGATTCAAAAATTCAATTCATTAATGTACCAATCATAACACCAACAAAAAATATTTTAGTACAATCTTTAAATTTTGAATTGAATTATGGTGATCATTTATTAATTATTGGTCCAAATGGTTGTGGTAAATCTTCCCTATTTAGAATTTTAGGTAATTTATGGCCTGTTTATCAATATAATGGTAATGATCCTGAACTTCAAAAAATTCAAACAAAGGTAATTATGCCAAAAAGATTTTATAATATAAATGATGATAATAATTCTACTTCATCAATTGTAAAACATGGTTGTAATATCTTTTATTTACCACAAAAACCATATATGGGTAGTGAATATACATTTAGAGAACAATTAATATATCCTGATACAATTGAAGATTTTGAAATAAGATTTGATAATAATTATAAAAAAGGTGATGAATATTTAATTGATATTTTAAAAAAATTAGAATTAGATGATTTAATTACTGAAAATATGACCTTGACTTTAGCAGAAAAGCAACAACAATATCATGATTCAAAAACTTTAATTGATGTGGATATTAAAGATGCTTTTGATATTGTTAGAAATTGTACTGAAGAATTTAGTATTGGAATACAACAGAGATTAGCAATGGCAAGAATGTATTATCATAAACCAAAATTCGCTGTACTTGATGAATGTACTTCTTCTGTTTCACCAGATATGGAACAAAAAATGTATAAAATCGCTCAAGATTTAAAAATTTCTTTAATTTCAGTTTGTCATAGAACAAGTATTTGGAAATTTCATAATTATATTTTAAAATTTGAAGGTGATGGAAATTATAAATTTGAAAATTTTGATCCAGAGAAACGTTTAAAGGATGAACAAAGGTTAACTGAACTAAATCAATTATTAGATCAACAAGTACCTATCTGGAAAAAAAGATTAAATGAATTAACAGTTGCCAAAAATTTAAATATTATTAAAAAATCGCAAAGTGATTTACGTTTGTACAAACCTGATTCATTAGAATTAATTCATACAGGAACACCAACAAAATATTTGTTATTGTCAAATGGTCAAAATCGTGATGATTTCGAAAGATCATCTAGTGAAGAAACTTCAGATACTTCTGACATAGTACCAATAGAAGAATTCAATTTACCATCTCCACATAAATTAAGTAGGAAAAATTTAAAGAAAAATCAAAAATCATGATTCGATTATTTCATAATATTTTATTTATTTAATTTACTGTCATGATTGAAGCGTCGCGTCATTTCGTGGACCTTAGGATGAGAATAAAGCTTATACATAAATCTTTAAAATTGATTTCATTGTAACTGGTGGTTCATTTTAGTCTTTTTTTCAAAACGAACTTCTATATTTTTTTGTAGTAAAAACTTTCTGAATAGTTAATTTATATCGATACTACGCTTGTTTTCCATTGTGTTCGCTGATGGAGCATTGGAATTTTATAGAGACCAATCAATCTGGTCAACCAATTTTAAGGGAAGGTGAGAAAGATATACTAATTGACCATAATGTTGGTTTATATCATGGGAAGTCAAGGATACTGAATAGACAAAATGGTCGTGTCTTTTTGACATCGCAAAGAATAATATATGTTGATAATGCTAATCCTACTAAATTCTCCATTTTTTTAGAACTAGATGATATCAAATGCATCGAATATCAACCAAAATTTTTAAAAAGATCTCCTAGATTAATTGCTTTTTTGAAAGATGCTGATGTCCTTTATCATGCAAGTACCCTAAAACAACAGGAGCATGAATCTGAAGTAAAACTTACCTCAACCTGGGAATGTCCAATCTGTAGCTTTTCTAATATTACAGATGGTAAATTTGATGAAAGTTTAGTTGAAACACCTACTTGTGTTAACTGTGGTGTTCCTGCTGACTTTAATTTAACCAAGGATTTAATAAATATAACAAGGATAGAACCAAAAAAGAATAATAAGACAGAATTGGAAAGAATTTCAAAACAAGAAGAAAATATTTGTCCTGTATGTACTTTTATCAATCACCTTCAAATTAGAAATTGTGAAATGTGTGGCACACGATTGCCTAAAGCAAAGAAAATACGAAATGGTTCAAGTTCTAAGATCAAAGTTTTCCAATTATTACTTGAAAATGGTACATCCCATATCGATATGAAAGATGTAAATTTCATTCAAATTAGTTTTAGAAAGTCTGATGGTTTACTTTTTGCAGAAGCAACAGAAATGACATTAGGAGAATTATCACAAAAAGACGATGTTCTTAATAAAGATTTAGTTTCTGTAAATGGTGTTGCTGTGAAGAAAAGCACTATCCAAGATCTTCCCTACATCGAAACTAAATTGAGTAGAATCGGTATTGCAAGTTTAGAAAAATCAAGAGAAACTCAACTAATGCAAAATGATATTCTATTCAATAATGCATTATCTGATTTAAGTAGTTTGATGTCTTTAGCAAATGATATTGAAAACTTGTACTCACAATATAGAAGGATTGAAAAAAATCCAATTAAAGATAAAAATAATAAGAAAGGACCTTCTTTAATTGTTGATAGGGATAAATTTTATAATAAGAAGGTATTTATAGATGAGATTACTCGTGAATTGTTTGAATTTGCAACTTTAGAATTTAAGGATAAAGAACAAAGGGAAGGATGTGTGATGGTATCTTTAGTAGATTTTTATGCTATGTATAACAAATCCATGCGAATAGGTGTTGGTTTTATCTCACCACAAGAATTGAGAGAAGCATGTGAAAACTTTGAGAGACTAGGGCTAAGAGGACTTAAATTGACTAAGATTAATAAGAGGATTATGTGTCTTGCATCAGATAACGCATTGGAGATCATTAAAACCAAGATTCTACAAATTGTTGGGAGGTCACCTGGTTGTCATTTGTTGCAGATAACAGGCGCACTTAATGAGCATTCACAAAGTAATTGGACTATTGGTGTGATAACTGAAATCCTACAAAACTGTGTTGACAGTGGCAGTTTGGTGATTGATGAACAACTAAGTGGTGTGTTCTACTTTGTAAATAGTTTCTGGCGAATATAAATAAATATAGGTAGTTTTTAAGACATAATTGCCCCAGAACATATATATATATAGATAGATTTTGCATGATTCCTAAATACGTAATATTAAAAAATATTATCTGTAATTATTTTGCCCTGATGTTTAAATTGTAAAGAAAGTCTCCTTCAGGTAATCGAGAATGTTTCTCTTTAGATCTCAGGCTTTTTCTTCTTAGGAATTGGTGGGATGAGATGAGTGGGAACTCTGCGCTTATTAGACGATGATGGATGATATCTTGAAAAAAAAGTAGTATTATTAAAAATATTGAAATTTCTGATAAATAATAAAGCAACTGGTAAAAACTTGGCAATTCATTGAGATATCATGGCTAAGAAGAACAAGACCAAACCTTCTCCTGCCAGTGTACCAGAGACTGGTAACAAAAAGAAAGGAAAGCGCCAAGGCAAAGATGCAGTAGAAGATATTAAACAGAATGAAAAACTTGCCAATAAAGCTAAGCAACAGGCCAATCGTGCCAAGGTGGCATCCACAGCTAGTTGGACTGGTAAATTGCCTCATACTTTACTTCATGAAACATGTGTTAAGAGAAAGTGGAATAAAGTTGAATATGATATGAAAAAAATAGGTGATAAGGGTATGCTGGCCATTGCAGTATTATCTTATACCGATCCTAAAACGAAAGAAGTACTAAAGATTCGAATGAATGATCCAACCTATGATAAGACATCAGATAAAGGTTTATTGGTTCCTCAAGAGACAACATTAGAGGCAAGACATTTTGCTGCTACCGTTGCCTTGTGCCGTATCTCATACAATACAAATATGCACATGATGTTACCACCTAACCATAAAAATTTATGGTATGACTTACTAGATTATAGAAAAAAAATGTTAGAAGAAAATGAGTGGAGAGCTAATAAAGTATTTGACGTAGACCCTTTTAAAACTCTATTAGAAGATAGAAAAGTCAAAGAGCAAAAGGATAAGGAAAATGCTGCTAGAAATACACAAAGAGAAAAGCAAGAAAAGGTTACAATTAATGTTTCATTAGGGACAAAACTAGATAAAAAAGCTGGTCCTACTAAATCGAATGATAAGAAAGCGGGTGTTCAAAAGGCCTCGTCAGATGATAGAAAGCTCTCTCTTGTGCATTTTCCAAAAAAGGTTTGGGAAAAGGCTGTATTTATTGACTTTGATGAAGATACAAGAGCTATGATCGAATCATCTTTAAAGATGTACACCAATTGGAACGCTAAAAAATTTACTGGTAACAATTTAGATAAAGAAAGACAATTGTTAAAAGAGAAATTGATAAATATATCTTTTAGACCAGTGCATGTAGAAGAAGCTATGAATTATAAGGACCCATTATCATTTTTACTTTTTAATCTTCCTGAGGATGATTTGCCACCATTTTTCCATAAGAAACGTAGTGATTCAAAAAACAAGATTGAAATTTCGTTATTACCAATTAATACAAAGAATAAATTGGAAAGATTAATGGAAAGTGGTATTTCAAATGATGAGGCTCTTCATGCCCTTCAAATTAATAATGAAGATGAAGCTGCTGCTGCCTCATATTTGACATCACAGGTGAGGCCAGATATTTCTTCATCAGAACTTGAAAGTATTGATGATGAAGAATCCCTGGATATCTGGAGCCAAGAACTGGATAGCTTACAAGCAATATATGATGATAAGATCGAAGTAATAAATAAAAGTAAATGTTATCAGATTATGCTTTTTGAAAAGCTTCATCTAAAGGTTAAGTTCTATAAAAGTAAATTTTATCCTTCGACACTTCCTGGTATCATTATATCCACATTTGATAGACAATACAAATTACCAAATTATATCAAAAAACAAGTTCTTGAAAAGGTGCTAAAATATATTGATGAAACTAGTATGTTGGGTAGACCTCTTATATATGATGTGTACGAGTGGTTAATGGAACATTTAGAAAAAATTATCAAGTCACCTGGACCATTGTTGACAACAAACGATGTTGAATCATCTGGTTCCATTTCCCAGAGTAAGAATAAGAACAAAAATAATAACAGTATTCAGAAAAAAAGTAGAAAAAGACATGAACTTTCAGATACTGAAGTTAAAGCCCTATCTGAAGAATATAAAAGAAGAATCACAACACAAGATTATGAGATTATGCAAGAAATAAGAAAACAATTACCAGCCTGGAAAAAGCAAGAAACAATCGTAGATATGGTATTTAAAAATGATATTGTATTGATTACTGGTGAAACTGGTTCGGGTAAATCAACACAAGTTGTGCAATTTTTATTAGATAATCTTCAACGAGATAAAAATGATTTTGGGGAGACAAGTATTATTTGTACCCAGCCTAGAAGAATTTCTGCTATTGGTCTAGCTGAACGTGTATCTGATGAGCGTTGCGTTCCATGTGGTGATGAAGTAGGTTATATAATAAGAGGTGTCAACAAAACAAAGGCATCTACACGAATTAAATTTATGACTACAGGTGTTCTTGTGAGAATTTTACAATCTGATCCCAAATTCTTGACTAATTCGATTGTTGTGATTGATGAAGTGCACGAAAGATCGATCGATACAGATCTTATCGTAATTCTTTTGAAACATATGTTGTTGAAAATCTCAAACCTAAAAATTGTCTTGATGAGTGCAACGGTTAATGTAGATGCATTTAGTAACTATTTTCCAGATTTGAAAACTTGTCATATTGAAGGTCGAACATTTCCTATTGAAGATTTCTTCTTAGATGACATCTTGGACTTGGTAGACTTTAAAATTAAAAAAACTAAGCGACTAGAATATCACTCAGATGACGATGAATCTAATGAATATCTCAAACCAGGTGCAGATTCAAAGTTTTTTAGGAGCGGTCAAATTAACTATGATCTTATTGGTGAAACAGCTGTCTACATCGACAGTGAATTGAGTGCGAAGAGTGATGATGGTTCTATTATTATCTTCCTTCCAGGTGTCTCAGAAATTAGTAGATGTGTACGCATTCTCCAAAATCTAAATGATAGATTTAAAGTACTTCCGTTGCATTCTGCATTATCCGCTGAAGATCAAAAGTTGGTTTTCAAAAGATTTAAAGGCAAAAGAAAGATAATTGTTTCAACCAATATTGCTGAAACTTCTATTACAATTGATGATTGTGTTTGTACAATTGATAGTGGTAAGGCAAAAAGTATGTATTATAATCCAAAAGATAATACAACTAAATTAATGGAATCATTTATATCGAAGGCGGAATCGAAACAAAGAAGAGGTCGTGCTGGTAGAGTTAGAAGTGGTATGTCATACAAACTTTACTCTAAAAATACATTTGAAGAAATGGCTAATATGCCCCTTCCAGAAATTAAGAGAATTAGTTTAGAATCATTGTACATTTCCGTGAAGTCTATGGGTATTAAGAATGTTAAATCTTTTCTAGCTAATGGTTTAGATCCTCCTCCATTAGATTCTTTGAATAGAGCTGAAAAGATGTTGCAAACTATTGGTCTACTAGGGGCAGATGATTTGACTTTAACAGAGCTTGGGCAATATGTAAGTCTAATGCCTGTAATGGACAGTAAGCATGGTAAATTGTTGATTTATAGTATTATTTTCGGTTGTACTGATATTGGTGTATTACTGGTGTCACTTCTTGGGATTGACTGTATGCCTTTTGCTGGAGGAAGTGGCAATCGTGATCAAATAAAAAATATTTTAACCAAATACAATAAAAGAGGTGACTTAATTGCAATGGCTCAAATTGTTCAAACATATTTGAACATTACTAACCAAAGTGAGAGAAAGAAATTTATGAATGAACACCAATTGTCCTATAATAAAATGAGAGATATTACTTCTTCTAAGGCCCAATATTATTCATATTTAAAAGATACCGGCTTTTTACCATTCAATTATAAAGAAGGTTCTAAAACTGCTCTGAATAGAAATTGTAACAATATGAATGTCATTTGTGCTATCTTAGCAGGTGCTCTTTATCCAAGTATCAGTTATGTTGAATTGCCAGACCCTAAATTTATGTCAACAGCCCAAGGTGCAATCGAAAAAGATCCAGAAGCAAAGTCCGTGAAATATTGGATTAGAAGTGAAGAATATATTGATAATTTGAATGAACTAAAGCAGAATAATATTCAAAATACAACTAATGAATTGCCATTGCCAAAGACAAGAGCTTTTATTCATCCATCCTCAGTAATGTTTTCGAATAATAATGTTCCACAAGAGGAAATGAGAGCACTACTAGATCTTGATTCAGAACATAGAGCTTCTCCAAAACTAGGATTATTAAAGTATCCATTTGTTATCTACAATACAGCTGTTTTAACATCAAAACTGTATCTAAGAGATATAACTGCTGTAAATCTTTTATCTGTGCTAATGTTTGGAGGACCTTTAACATATGAAATTGGTAACAATATACATTCACCAGGTATTATTTTAGATGATTGGTTACCTATAAGAACTTGGTGTAAGAATGGTTTATTAATTAAAGAACTACGTAATCTATTCGATACCGCAATCAAAATGACATTAGAAAATCCAAACTATTCAGATACAAATCATTCTTCTCCAAATAATGCAGCAGGTTCAATTTTGAATTTAGTAGAAAATATCGTAGACATAGAATAAGTATCTATTGATGCCAAACCTTCGTTATCGAAAAAATTGAATTCTTATATATGAAATTCTTCGGAAATGTAAGAAGAAAACATTAAATTATCAGCTTTTATATCAGATCAATTTGAAAAAGTTTTAAGCTATATATACCTCCGTTCACAATGAATTATTCTCCCCTTTTCTATTGCAATCATATCAAATATTAGAAATAAATAGAACTAAAGCATTTAAGAGCTGGTTCTAAAATAGCACAATATTGAACGAATGTCTAAAGTGCAGTATGTATGGTTGATATAATTAGCTATTATTTATAGGTAAGTAACAATGGTCAATTTAAGAAATAGAGCATACATTTAACAAAATCAAAAGGTCTGTAGTAATTAGCCATTATTCATGCATTAGTTTTTCATAAACACACATATTAAATTGGATATATTTTTGTAAACTAGCAATCAACAAAGTTGGCATTTATTGTAGTGTTGTCATTAACCAAGAAATTACGTCAATATAGCGACCAATATTACAATTCAGCCAATAATATCATATTTATTATTTTAGGTCACATGACCACATAGAGCCAAAGCAAAAAATGAAGGATGCGAGGTTCGAACTCGCGCGGACACCGTCCAACAGATCTTAAGTCTGCCGCCTTAGACCACTCGGCCAACCCTCCAATTGATTGTTGAGTTTTTAAAAGTTACAGAAATTGTCATCAAACATATTACCCCATGTGACCATCTCTTAAGTTTGCTTTCGTTTTCCAAAAATACAGGTTATCAATATACAGTTTTTGAAATATATTATAAGTGCATATACATTTATAATTCTGTAGATTTTGATTAAGTATGGTTAAATTAGCTAATTTTATATGGTACTTAAAATAAAGGGTGTATAAACAGAACATAGCAATCTACAAAAAAACTATTTTTTTTTCTTTTTCTGTGTACCATTATAAAATAGAAAAAAACTAATTTATTTGCATATGTACAATATAGCTACACATATAGTAATTATCTTTGCATTAAAAAGTTTTACTTACAAGCTTATTGTGCAATAATTGTATAAAAATAAATGGAAACTTTGTTACAACTGTGTTTTAATGGTATGGCATTATATTCTTATACTATCAATTAGTAATCCCCATAGGTGACCTCATAAAATTATTTTTAGTGCAAGTTCAGTTACTCAGTGATTTTCAAAGAATAAATAATGTTTAAAATAAACAGAACACCAATACAATATTTGATACCTATTAATATTTTTTAATATATACTATGAGATTTTTAAAATCGAATTGCCAGGAGTTTTCTAGAATGTGTATAGAACTAATAAAGAAATACAATTATTGAAGTGACTATTATATCTGTTTTATGTATCTATGTTTAGTAATTATGAAATATTTTGTGAGCGATAAACTCCTAACACTAAAAGCCTTCATTTCAAATACAATGATTTAGTTAAAAGAGGTGTAAATGTTAACTTCAGACTATATGTTACTTTTTTAGATTTATCGATATTAAATATAACATTATATTATGTTATATTTATTGTTCGACCCTTACTTTTCAATGCTGCAAAAAATTAGTTTTTAGTGTTTCAGTAGATAATTTAACATATTAATTCTTGAGATTTAAATAATATTCGAATTTCCATTTTTCCAATTGTATTCTTTAAAAAAAAATTTTTTTTCCTGTATATATATACACTTTTAAGACAGGAGATTTTTTTATGGAAGATTCCCCAAAGGGGTTCTACATAATTTTTCGTAAAAGTTTCATTAGTATTTAAATGAGACAATAAATTATCAAGATATCTTCAAATTTCAAAAATAGTAATAATAATTTTTTATTTGTCATATCTAACCTTCAACACAGTTATACCCATTTTTTTTTTTTCATCTTTATATATACAATTTAACAATAGCATTATTGGGAAGATACTACCAGTCGAGAATAACTAGTTTTTTCTTCCCTTTTCCTGCAATACCGTTGTTTATTAAATTAAAGATCTGTTCATCTGTAAATTGGTGAGGATCCCATTTTATTGGCTCAATCTCATCTTTTGGTGAAACTATATGGCCATCTTCATACAGCTTAATAAAATCTTTAACACTCTTAACCTTTAACTCAGGATGTGATTTAACATTTTCTGTGATCCAGAAACCTTGTGAGACTATGCCCTTGAAGATATGTAATGATGTAGGAAGTGTTACTGGTTGTTTGGACATTCCACCATAAGTTAGCATTAACCCATTTTTAGATAATTTTCTAGCAATTCCGGAACTGCTCTTACCACCTACTGAATTGAGTGCAAGAGGGATATGTGGGTTTTCTCCTAATATTAATGGTAATTTAGTTTTGCTAAATCCTCTATCTTGATTTTCCGTTTCAGATATAACTTTGGTTGCACCAAATTTAGTTTCTAATAATGATGCTACTTCCTCAAAATTATCACGATCACGGATTACACTTAGAGTTTTAATTCCCCTTGCTTTTGCGATCTGTGAAACATACTTACTTACACCACTTGTTCCCGCATTTTGAACAATCCACTCATTTTTACCCTTCCATTTAGCATAATTATCAACTAGTTGAAGTGCAGTACAACCGTTTACACCAACTGTAGCAGCGGTATAAATATCCAAACCTGTAACTTTAATTAATTCCGAGGGAGATTTAAAAGTACGGTGAGTCGACCAAGTACCAGTATTGGCATCCACTGGTATAACCCAATCACCTACAGATAAATTGGATACGCCATTAGGTAATGAGATAACTTCGAATAACCCTTCATTACCAGCAATAGCAGAGGGTTCTTCAGTACCAAGAGCTTTGGTTTTTTCAGGCAAAGATGGGTATACACCTTGAAGTTGGTTGATATCAGAAGGGTTTATTGGGAAAGCTAAACTTCGGACTAGAATATCATCACTCTTTTGGTATGGGTAAGTAAAGACCTTTAACACGCTCCCTGGATCACTGATACTGTGCTTGGAGTACACTAAGGATTTTATAGTTTTGGGGATTATTGATTTGCTTGACATGTTGAATCGATGAAATATTTGTTATTCTTCTGTTAGAGCTCTGGTGCAAGATAATTATCCTTTGATTATCGATTGATCATCTCTTCCTTTTATATGAGCAATATTGCAACCATGGCAACAAACGATTCCTTTAACCCATCTTTTTTTTATTTATATTTTGTTTTTGAAATTTGGTAATTTTGGATTAATAAACTTTCGAATAATTTTATAGTGAAAAAGTTTAAATTATTTTATAAATAAACATAGACACAAAATTTTGGGAATCATTCCATGTTATTCTCAAAATTTCATTTCCCACTACCTGCTATCAACTAACACATAATTTTTTTATTAATTGCTTTGTTTTGCGTGTCAAATATGGAAAATAAACAGTAGTAACAAGGAATTATTTTATATTAAATAAAAATTAAAATCAATCTATCAAATAAAATATTGGAGGGGAAATTCATGTTTATATTATGTACAATGATTCTGTTATTAGGATATTACAACTTGCCATTTGTTAGGTGCTGTCAAACCCAGCCCTTTAATTGTTAGAGTAAATCAAAATACAATTATTTTCAACTTGAAAAACGAAATCCATTTTCTTTCAAAGCATGATTCTGCTGTAATATAGTTTTTATCTAGAAATTAAATTTTATTCGGCCTTAGCTTGTAGCTTGTTGTTATTGTTAGTGGCTTGAGAATTCATTTTAGATGTTTAAAGTTTATTGATAGTGATTATATTTTTTATCCTTCTTACTGAGTTAGGCTAAGTAAGGGAAAATATAAATTATAAAAGTAGTAGATAAAATTTTCTAATGTTCAAATCATATAGTTTTCAATATGAGTAAAATTGGGCAAATTCAAACAATTGAATTTTAGCCCTAAAATTAGTGAAAAAATTTCACATTGAAGTTTGAAGTTTCTTATAAGAATTGTAGGTACGATAATTACTTTTTGTAGGGTGTTTTAACATTTAGTAATTATTACACTTGTTGATATCATTATTATAATAAATTATTTAAGCCAAGTAGGTCGTATGTATTTCCTATTTTAACTTAATATATCATTTCTGACAAATTTGTAGTACCAAAGTATTTTCTTTTAATTCCCTTATGTCAAACAATTTCTATATTGCAAAAAATACGGCTATTCCAAACTTGTATACGGACGTTTCAAACTATCATATAAAACCTACAGTTAAATGACATTTGCAAAAAAAATATATTAAACGTCTTTTAGGTAAAATTTTATTCTCACTCATAAACAATTGTGGAAAAGTGATACCAACACCAATGTTAATAATCTTTTCCCCTCACTATATATTAAATAGCCGCTCACCATTTTCACATATTCTTTAAAGCTTTCTATTTAATTTATCTAACTTCCAAATAAATATAAAAAAAACAATAAATATAATGGAAATAAAAGTTTAGTATTGAGAAATTAAAATTTACTACTAGCAGTGCTTTTTTCAATTGATGATGTAGATTGAATTAGGGCCATTATTAGCCTTAAGAATTTTAAATGGAAAAAAGGACCGAATAATCTTCTCATTATCTTAATTTATTATTAATAAATAAGTTAGTATGCTAGCTAGGTATTATTAAGTAAGAAAAACTGAATAGAAATGGGAAATATAACTAACAGAAAGCAAAGACACCAATGGCACATATACCTCCTTTAGAATTATTCTTGTCAAATAGAACTTGTTTCTTCTCTATATTATTTCCCCTTTACAAACATATTTGAACTAACAAAATTAAAAGTTGAAATAGGAATAAATAAAACTATATTATCAGTTGTACCAATGAAGTCAATTAGAGTATCGTCCAATTCAGGCGGATCTTATCAATTTAAAGCTACTAAAACCGCAAGGTAACCTAATTTTAGATTATATATATAAAAATAAACAATAACGTTACCAATATCAATTGTCAAAATCATTAATATTACGATCAATACATTCAATAATACCATATTTATTATCCTAGGTCACGTGACCACATAGAGCCAAAGCAAAAAATGAAGGATGCGAGGTTCGAACTCGCGCGGACACCGTCCAACAGATCTTAAGTCTGCCGCCTTAGACCACTCGGCCAACCCTCCAATTGATTGTTGAGTTTTTAAAAGTTACAGAAATTGTCATCAAACATGTTACCCCATGTGACCATCTCTTAAGTTTGCTTTCGTTTTTTCAAAAATACTGATCGACAGAATTTTCGAGGTTAAATAACTAGTATTGGATATGTTGTCTGAAAAACTGCCCTATACAATGAATGATTTAAGTGGACAATCACATATATATGTTGTTAATATTTTTGTATAATAGTATATTCATGTAGAAATATATTTACATAAAAAATTAAATTTCCCACTCAATAACTACAACACAGGAAAAAATTAAGATATTTAATAAAACTAACAAACACTTGAAAGACCAAAAAGTGTTTCTGTAACAGGGAATAAGTGTCTAACATTATTTGAAGCTCATTAGGTGTCAGAAATATGGAATACTATTACGGATTTATTAGAAGGATTATTAAAACATGTTTGAAGATATTATTATATAATAAAATATTAGGAGATAAATATACAGATTTAAAAAAACTAATAAACAAATCTAAATTGAAAAACCAAATTTGGTTTTGATACTTGACTATTGAAAAAAATATCCACCCAATTAATTTGAAAGAAAGCAATTTTTATATTTTCAAAATTTACCTTATCTTTGTGAAAGTAACAGTAATATCATATTCATAACCTTAAAGTTTAAACAATAATATTAAAAAGAGGCTACTATACAATAAAATTTTATATTTTCATTTATTTAAAATGATTTTAAACTGAAATTTATCTTTTTCTAGTATTTTATTTAGATTCAAAATATTTTACTTAGCCAAAAGAAATAAAAAGACATCAAAACCCCATTAAATATATATAATATTAAGAATTTTTCATTTGTACTTCTTAATGTTTTATAAGTCAAAATTGGTTCGTAGTGCTTCTCAAATATTTTATACTCTTTTGGTATATTAGAATTTCATTTATTAATCACCCCTCTATATAATAATTAATTTTTATTTTATTTTATAATAGAATATCATTGAATATTTTTGCTAAAAATTAATCGAAGATTAAAAAACAATAGGTAATATCAAATATTATATAATTCATTAGAATTAGAGAGTTTGATAAATCTGTTTTGTATTTTAACTAGAAAAATTTTGTTTCCTTATGCTAATTGAAATCAATGACTTCAAATATATATATATAAATATAAAATGCCTTTTAAATAATTTTTAAATGTTTTTTTTCTTTTCTATATCATATGCAATAGAAAATAATACAAATTATACACATGTACTTAAATTACAAAATATATCAGTTCTGAATTTAGAATATTCATTTGTTTAAATTAGGAAAGTAATGAAAATGGTATCATTCTATAGTGATATAAAAACTATTAGATTTTCATTTTTTTATTTTTTAATATTTTTTACTTCTTTTTATTTAAAAAATAGTAATACTTTCGGATATGTTTGAGTAAGTTTCATTAAGAGCATTGAATGCTTTATCGTTTATTGTCCCACGAGCTAGAAGGGCTCTGTTAATTGCTACAATTAATTCAATTATTTGTTTTTCGTTTAAGTTTAACAAAACTGTTGAAACAATATTTTGAATTAGGATTCTATGTTCACTGATAAAAGTCTCGTAATATAGGTAAACGAATGAACCCATCATAAATTGACAATCGATTCTATCAGTAATACCACCATGACCTGGAATTGTATGACCAAAATCTTTAACTTTAAATGTTCTCTTTAAACCAGAAGCAAAGAAACCACCAAATGGAGCAAATAATGATGCAAAGGTAGCAATACTCAATGCATGAATATATATTGGTTTCATATTTATGAATTCAATACCGAATTTATCGAAAATAATTGGTGGTAATCTGAAAGTTTGTGGAATAAAGACAGGATTTAATTCACAAGTGATATTTTCAAAATAACTTGTAGTCATATCAGTAACTGGACAAATTAAATAATTAGATTGAATCATAATCTTTGTTAATACGATACTAAAGATAGCGGTAAAAAACCAAGCACCAATGAAACCTTCAAGAGTCTTTTTTGGTGAAATTTCAATTAATTTGGTACGACCAAAAGTAATACCACATAAGTATGCAAAGATATCATTAATAATGACTAAACCACATGGCATTAAAAACCAGAATAAACCGTTAATAACATTTTTAATACCTAAATGTGCTTGGAAGACAACTAATAGCATAATCATCATAGTCATACATAATGAACCAAATTGATATTTTAGAAAACCTCTTCTCAAACTTATAATAAAGATCATAAAACCAAAGACGTATGAAAAATAACATACGAATTTATGATATGACATTAATAATGTTAAGAATTTATATTGGTAAAAAAAATCTCTAAAGAAGGAAAAAATAGAAATACCATTTAAAAAGTAGATTGTGGTAAATAGAAAATGCCAATTAGCCAATTTTGTCAAAGGTAAGTTTTTAAATTTGGCACTTTCACCAGTGATGCTTATACATTCTTTAAAAGTGGCAATTTGACATAATAAAATGAGTAGAATACACCAAATATAACCTGATGCTAAAATCGCGAAAAAACCTGAAATTAGTACCAAAGATGTTAGAGTTCTAACAAAGAAATTATGCTTTCTAGTCTCTTTTTCAACTGGCTGGACTACACCATTATCATTAATATCTGTACTGACGGATTTAGAATTGACGGCGGCGGGACTGGAGTTCTTTCCCTTCTTGCCTTTGCCCTTAGACTTTGATTTGCTAGCTGCCATTTCAATTTATTTCAACCAACACTTTGTTCAATATATCTTAACCAAAGAAACTTATAACATACACCTATACTTGCTCCTAAAAAACTCCATTACTGTGGCCTTTTTGATCTTTTTAAATATTGATGATGCTTTATTGAAATTTCAAGCTCATCTTGCTTGGTTTGTTTACTAAAACGAAGGCATGGGGCGCTGAGCAAACAAATCACTACCAACGAACCATTTGTTAAAAGTGCCATGTGAATATCACGTTCTCTTTTCATCTTTTAAAAACTTAACAGTCAGTTAATCACCAATTTAAAAGTCAATTATTAACATTATTAGTTTATCAATTATTCAATTTTAATTATTATACTGGAGAATATTTGTTATTATAACTGGTATTATACTGTTTATTTCCTTATTAGGCAATTTTTAGTCGAGATCTCGATATTTTTTCGCCTTTTATGGCAATTTTTGATCATTTCGGATCTTGCATCTCATCTCATAAAAATAATTAAAAATATTGAAATATTAAAATAAAGATTTATTTCAGCGATTGTAGATTGCAGGTTCTGATAACTCTAGGACTGTTTATTTATATATAGCAAATAGATTAAGGAAATACAATTCAATGTCCTCCACAAGTTTATCTGATATTAAGAACGTTCTGAAGTTTCTCAGAGAATCAAATGGTATATTCAATGATTCAGTGTGTGAGATAAAAGAATCTCCAATTGGTGGTGTAGGTGTATTCAGTACAACAGATATAGATGAGGAAACAGTACTATTACGTGTTCCTAAATCATCAATTTTTTCATCCTCAAATAGTTCAATTGCTAACTTATTATTCGATGCTGAGATAGATGGTATACTTGCTTTGAATATTGCATTTATTTATGAAATTACAGTTTTCAATGAAAAGAGTAATTGGTCAACTTATTTAAACACTATTAAATACATGGATGAAAATGGTAATTTATACTTACCACCAAGTATGTGGGATGATAAAATAAAACAAGTATTAAAGAATACAACATTTAACAATTTATACGATGCAATGGGACCACAAGAAGAATTACAAGAAGGGTTTGAAGTTGCTATAGATTTAGCAATGAACTGGAATCAAGAATTTAATCTACCTTTACCAAAGGGTTTCTTTGATATTAATGTTGAAGATCCAGAAGATATTAATCACAAATACCAAAAATTCGTAGCTGTTGCATATGCTATTTCTTCAAGAGTATTTGAAATTGATAATTTTCATGAAAGTGCATTAGTACCAGTTGCAGATCTTTTCAATCACCATCCTTCTGATCCAAATGTTAAATTTGTTTCCCTTTATGATGTTTGTTCAAAATGTGGGGAAAATGGTATGTGTAGCCATTTATTAGCTGAAGAAGCAGAAGCTGCTGAAGATAATGCTAAACATTATAAAGAATCAAATGGAAAATCCCAAAAAAAAACTGTAATCGATACCGATTTCATTAAAGCATTGGAAGAACATGGTGATTCATCAGAAGAAAAATCAGAGGATGACTCTAATATTAGTGTATCAGAAGATGATGATATCGATGATCTTCAAGTCATGGATGATAGTGGTAAACCTCTTGATCCTGAAGAATGTGTTGATATTGTCCTTGCAACATCGATTAGCAAAAATGAAGAAATATTTAATTCTTATGGTGAATTACCTAATCCTTTCCTAGTAGCAAGATATGGTTTTGGTGTTGAAAATAATCCAATGGATGTATTATATTTTGGTAAAGAATTATTATCAATGATTAAAAAAGATTTCTCTTTAAAAGAAAGAATTGAATGGTGGAAAACAGAAGGTTTTGAAAACTTTATGAATTGGTTTGAAATAATGAGAGAAGAAGAAGAAAACGAAAGTAGCGATAATGAAGACGAAGATATAAGTGATGAAGAACATGATGAAAGTAATTGCACCGACCATGATCATTCACATGGAAAGGATACTCATGATCATAGTAATTGTACTGATCATGATCACAGCCATGAGGAGACTGTCCAAGAAGAAGATACTTCAAAAATATGGTTATCAGAAATATATATAGATGATACATTAAAACCTACTCTTCCTTTCTGGGTCATTGCTAGAGTTCTTTCAATGAAAGAACCAGAATATAAGAAATTTATTAAAAACATACAAAATGAAACACACAAGAATGAACATTTCCAAACATTATATTCTACTTCCAACAACGAACAAGCTCAAAAGTTTGTCAAGAAGCTTGTAGATATGAAGAAATTATTACCAATACCAGAGTCTATGGAACAATGGACTTTTGCAAACAAATCTGAAAATATCGTAGATTCTGTTCAATGTCTGCTCAAATCTGAAAACTCTCTTATTACTAGAGTTAAAGAAGAATTTAAATGAACTGACACCAGAAGAATTTTCTTTCATTGGTGATTGATAATGTAATTAAAAAAAATCCAATTATAGATAGATATGCATTATCCCTCTTCTCTATACACAAAATAACATCAAACTACATATTCTGTACACTATATAGCGAACACTGTAGTTCTAATACCAACCCTAAATACAATCGCATTCAGTCTTATTTGCTGACTATACACCCATCTTCTTCTGAATATCCAATATCTCTCACTGGAATATTTGCTGACATCTGTGCTCTTATTACTGGCACACCCAGCGACACCCGTTCCACCATTTTCTTAGGGTTTTTTCCGTTTTCGCACCCGACGATGAAAAATTTTCATCTTCTCGACGCAAAGTTGAAGGATTTGAAAAATATAAAAGATATTGAAATTTTTCATCTAGGGCATCAATATTTTTAGTTGAAGGATTTCTACGTTTTTTGGCTGTTTTTTTGTATTATGTTTTAAGTATTTTACTTATTGTTCATTTTGTTAAAATTTATATTTTTTTGTATTTCTTTCTAAGAAACCACCTACACGAACAAATACATTTATCACAATGGCTCGTTCTCAAGTTACTGTTCAATCCTTAACTGGTACTGCTACTTCTGCTGCTTTACCATTACCAGCTGTCTTCAATGCTCCAATCAGAGTTGATTTAGTCCACAGTGTCTTTACCTCTGTTAACAAGAACAAGAGACAAGCTTACTCCGTCTCTGTTTTAGCTGGTAAGCAAACTTCCGCTGAATCCTGGGGTACTGGTAGAGCTGTTGCCAGAGTTCCAAGAGTTGGTGGTGGTGGTACCCACAGATCCGGTCAAGCCGCTTTTGGTAACATGTGTCGTGGTGGTCGTATGTTCGCTCCAACCAAGACCTGGAGAAAGTGGAACGTTAAGGTTAACCAAAACGAAAAACGTTACGCTACCGCTTCTGCTATTGCTGCCTCTGCTGTTGCTTCTTTAGTTTTAGCTAGAGGTCACAGAGTCGAAAAGATTCCAGAAATCCCATTAGTCGTCTCCAAGGAATTCGAATCCGTCAAGAAGACAAAGGATGCTATTGCTGTCTTAAAGGCTGTTGGTGCTACTTCTGACTTAGTCAAGGTCTTGAAATCTAGAAAGATGAGAGCTGGTAAGGGTAAGTACAGAAACAGAAGATGGACTCAAAGAAGAGGTCCATTAGTTGTCTACGCTGAAGACAATGGTATTGTTAAGGCTTTAAGAAATGTTCCAGGTGTCGAAACCTCCAACGTTGCTTCCTTAAACTTATTACAATTAGCTCCAGGTGCTCACGTTGGTAGATTCGTTATCTGGACTGAATCTGCTTTCGCTAAATTAGATTCTATCTGGGGTTCCGAAACCGTTGCCTCCGCTAAGACTGGTTACGCTTTACCACAAAGCATTGTTAACGCTGATGACATCACCAGAATCATCAACTCTTCTGAAATCCAAGCTGCTGTTAGACCAGCTGGCCAAGCTACTCAAAAGAGAACTCAAGTTATGAAGAAGAACCCATTAAAGAACAAGCAAGTCTTATTAAGATTGAACCCATACGCCAAGGTTTTCGCTGCTGAAAAATTAGGTTCTAAGAAGGTCGCTAAGACTTCCAACAATGTCTCCAAGACTTTCAAGGAAACTTTAAACCACAAATAAGTAGTTTGATTTTATAAATATTTTAATATAATTTTTTTAATATCTTTTCTATCTTAAATTCTATTTTGGATTTTTTTTTCTTGCATATATATAATATGGTTCTATGTTGATCTCCCTTTAAAAATGTTTAATTAAAGATGAGATGGAATTCATTTTAATATAATAATAATGACAGTTACACTTAAAAATTAAAAATAAATGATGATAATAATTAATTAAAATATTTCAATTTATAAAGAAATAAATAATGAATATAAAAAAAATTAATATACAAATAATGAGATGATGAAAGGGAGAAAAAAAAAAGTTCTTTTATTATTATTCTAATGCATTAAATAAACTTGTTCATTCTTTGATGATCTTTCTTTAGCGTCTGGACCCTTAGCTTTAAATTCATAAGCGATTCTGACATCTAAATCTCTATTATTATCTTGATTTGGTTTACAAACTAAAGTACCTTCTAATACGTCACCTTGTTGACATTCTAAATCATCTGGGAAATAAAATACAGTTTGTTTCCAATGAGTATATGGGGCATGAGCACCAGTGGAGAAAGTGATTGGTTTTTTAGCTTTTGGAGCTGGGAATTCAATATCGAACCAAGAGATTAAACCACTAATAAAATCTTGTCTTTTAACATCTAATTTAAATTTAGAAGAGAATGCAAGATCATCAACAGTGACTGTATTTAAATCGAATTCGATTAATTTAGTTTTTGTAGTATTTACAACTTTAGCATCAACTGTATCGACTAATGGTTCTCTCATAACTAATGGAATAAATGGTGAATAATCGAAACCGTAAACATCTTGCCAGTAACTTAATTTTTCATTTTTATAATCAACATCTTCTAAACCAGCAACGTGAATTGAACATTTATCTGGGAAGATTAAACCACCTTCAACAAGATATTTATCACGAGCATAAAGAACGGTATCCATCATGGACTCATATAATAAGAAATAACCCATCCATTCAGATATAATGATATCAACTTTTGGGAATGGTAATTCAATATCTTCTAATTTACCACGTAATAAAGTGATTTTATCGGAGAAACCGTTAATTTCAACAATTTGTTTAGCCATTTCAATGATACTTGACATATCGACACCGATAACATGTTTGGCACCATTTTTGGCAGCAAACATAGATAAAATACCGGTACCACAACCAACATCAAGGACAATTTTATCCTTAAACATATCCTTATTTTGAATTATAGCATTTCTGTAAGATAAAGTACGGACAGTATCTTGCAACATTTCTTCGTGGATACCATGATGATCATAGGATGAGAAGTAATGTTGTTCGAATTTGTTCAATTCTTCTAGCTTAGTAGCAGATTCGTTTTCGGTAGTCTTACTCATTATGAAAGAGCCAAATCAAAAAAAAAAATCTAGTACTTTTAATATCCTAGTAGCTTACCCAGGGAGTCTTCCAAAACCAAAAAACAAACAAAATTACCAGTAAATTGTCAATCGATGCTCTTATAATATCATACTGAAATTCTATCATTTCCTAAATTTTCAAAATTCTGCAAAAAAATTTTCGAGGCGATGAGCTCCCTGCACAGATATTACCGCATGGGGCAATAAACCTCTAACATGGCAAAACATCGAAGGATATCAAACAAACCAATGAAACTTCTACAGCTTCTGCAGGTAGCCTTGCTGGATCAGTCTCTCTACATCTGATTGACGTACAAAAAACTGGGAATCCTTGATCAGGTTGAAGACACCGTACTCCGTTTGAATTTCACCTGCATCCCTTAACACTCTGACGTCGATGAATATCTCGTTTGGAGGGGTTAAACTGCCGGTTAAGTCAATGTCCATCATGGTACCACTCTTCATCTCTGTGATTAATTGTTCATACTCCTTTAGGTACTGCTGTTCAGCCGCTGAGAGATCAGACACATCTTGCCCCTCGGCTCCGTTTAATTCACTTGTACCATCCAAGTCCCAGACCTGTGTGTCTAGTAGATCGGTTCTGAATTTCTGGTATGCCAACAGACAACGTTTATTACGTTCAAGACATAGTAGATTGATAAATAATTGGCACTTAGCTGCTTCTGGATCCATTGTACCTTCTATTTGTTGATTTTTCAAGTACTCTGCATTGTTCTTCAATTGGTTTACTTCTTTTAGGATCTTATTGAACAATTCATGTTGGAATGTCGGTATCTTGAAATTCTCTTTGTTTCTTAAGTACAATTGCTGCACTCTTTTGGTATCTACTATTAACTTATGTGCTAAATCACCGTACATTATCTACTATGAATTATTTCCCCTGTAGGTTGTAGTATTATTGCAATATCTAACTAATAGAATAGCTTACTATCACTTGTCACCTCTTCTTTGAAAGCCTTCCTCTCTTGAAATTACAGGATCAGTGCTTGTTTTTTATCTCGTATTATGAATTATTGCTTCAACCAAACGCGTCGCGTCAATATTTGACCGATGCCTTCTACCAAAGTGGGATAGACTGTAAACAATGATAAACATGAAAGATATACATAATAAAGGAACTGCAAAAAGAATGCTGTAAGATTGTATATTTGATTGAAAATTTAGTGTGGATAAAAGATTGTGTTATATTTATTTGAAGGTAATTTTTTTAATTGCAATTGATCCTATCAACACACTATGATAAAAACATATGGTAGAAGATCAGGGACTCCGGTACTGTTTCAAACTAAAGATCCTAATACCACCTTTTTCAGTGATAATGATGATTTTTATTCTGATGAAGATTTTAAAAATGCAACAAAAGATGAAATAAATGAATTACACACTCAAAAAGATTCTATTAATGATACAGTATTAGATAATTCATCTTCTATTAACGATAATTTTTTGAAAAAAAATATTGTAAATACTATTGATTCTTCTAACGTTGAAAATGAAGTTAATTCTAAAAGCTATGATTTTTTAGATATTCCATTTGAGAGAGTTTTGAAAAAGAGGAAAAAGAGATCAAAAAAATATCATAAGACCATTATTAAAGAAATAACCGCAAGCGATGATGATGATGATAGTAATGATAGCCAGTTAATGGATAATGAAGAAAATAAAAACCTTCTTGAATGTTTGAATAATGTTAAAACTTTTATTTCAAATATTAAACCAATTGATGATAATGTAGATATTCTTTTAAATAACCATTCAGAAGTTACCAACACGGATAATAATAACGGCATACTCCCTTCTATAAAATCTAATAGAGCAAAATTATATGGCAGAAATAGAACTATTCTGCTTGATCAAAATAAACAAGAAGACGAAGAGTTATCTGAATCTGATATCGAAGAAGAACAGAACATAACTGAAAAGATAAATTCTTCACAACAGTTCAATTCATCTAGTATAACTAGTGACACATCGTCACAATACATTAAAACGCATAATTATTCTGAATTAAAAAATATGGGTACATCATTGAAATACCAATATGACTTAGATTTCTTACTAATAGATACAAATGACCCAGAAGTAACTGAGGCAGAACTAATACCCAAATTTATCAATTTTGCTTTACTGTTAGAAAATGAAGATGCATTCTTTGAATATGTTAAAAAATATAGATTAATGGAAATATGGTGTTGGATTTTTCCTAATGATTGGAGATTTTATGAAAGTAATATTTTAACATTTTTTCAAATTTATTTAGCTAATAAATTACAATTACCAGAAAGCGAAGATATACCAGATAGTTGTCTTAACAATATTTTAATTAATATTTTAAAAAATGAGAAATATAAAAAACAATTTAATATTCAAAGAGAAAAAATAAAAATTTCAAAAATTACAAGATTAAATTATAATGATTTCATAAAAACATCAAACGCTAAATCGAGTTTTGAGTATGCATTAAATGTACTAATAAATTATGATAAAAAATTATTATATAGCAATGCTCAGATTATTTTTACTTCGTTATTTGAATTATTAACGGTTTCAACAAATCAAATACTACCCCAACTGGATGGTGTACTTACAATCTTGAATGAATTATTAGAACAGGAAGATTCAGAATTACTTACAATATCACATACTGAAAAGAATAATTTAATTGATTCTCTATCGAATGAAAATCTGTGTTCTCAATACGACTCAAACACAGATTTTATCAAGTGTATTATTTTATTGACAAATTATCAAGATTTGAATCTATCACCCAAAACATTTGAAAATCTATTCATAGATAATCTAACTTGTATAATTGAAAGCTTAACCGGAAAATCTTTTAATAATGACGTTGTATCACTTGAAATCGATTTACTAATTTTAAAATTGGGATTATGTTTGAACATAATAACATACAAGCAAGATTGGAATATAAAAGAGCTATACCCATTATTTTCAAAATTACAATCCAAAATTTCAACACTTTTAAAACAAATATCAACTAATGAAGAGAAGGACGTAATCGATGAATGCATCAAACCTCAAATACACTTCATCTATAACATGTTTTGTACAAATGTAGCATATTTCTTCATTTCTACAAATACCTCAGCGGATAAAGATACTCTGAACATAATAAAAATACGATTAATTCAGTTTTTAAAAGAAACAGAAGAGTTTAACAAATCAATATTTTTAAAAGTCTCTAATGCCCTTCAAAAACTTAATTAAGCTAAGTATTCTTCCAATATATATATATATATAACTACAAGAAAAAAAATAAAAAAAATGGTGAATTATAATATGCATCAATGTATATATATATATATATATATTTAGTTTATTTATATAAGTAAAAGTCGAATCATTAGATCATGGAGCTAGTCTAACGACTTCCCATGGGTCATTAACAGTGGCTCTTCTATACAAGAATCTGTCATGTAAACGAGAAGCTCTTCCTTGCCAGAATTCAATCTCTAATGGTACTAATCTTAAACCACCCCAATAATCTGGACATGGAATATCTTCATCTTTATAATCTTTAAATCTTTCAATATTTTTAGCTTTAAATTCATCTAATTCACCTCTATTTTTAAGAACATGTGATTGAGGAGAAGACCATGCACCAATTTTAGAACCTCTTGGTCTTGTCTTAAAATAACGTTCAGAAGTTTCTCTATTAACATATTCGGTGATACCTTCTACACGAATTTGTCTTTGTAAATTTCTCCAAAAGAAATTAATAGAAGCATTTGGATTAGATTTAATATCTTTTGCTTTTCTAGAGGTTCCCCAATTTGAATAAATGGTGAAACCCTTGTCATCTAATTCCTTAAATAACAAGACTCTTGATGAAACTCTACCAGAAGGTAATTCTGCGGAAGAGAAAGTTATACATTCCGGGATTGGTTCAGTAGGATCATTTTTAGCATCTTCAAACCATTTTGTGAATTGATCTATTGGATTTTTCTCTAATTGTGACTCATCTAGAGAATCTTTATCGTATTGATATGTCTCTGGAGCAAATATTAATGGATTATGAGTGGTATTATCTTTATTAGGCATTCTAAATAAACTTAATTGATGATACCTTGTTTTTTTAATTTTAACAATACTCTTATTCTACTCATTATTTGAAAAATTCTATAATTTATAGTTATAAAGGGATCTAAATTCATAATTTTCAGGTGATGACATAATTCGTCAATGACGATTTTTTACTAAATTCAGGTGAAAAATGGGCTCGTAAAATATATACCATTTGTGGTAATTCTAGATTATATTAAATATTTGAAATAAATCTTATTTGATGAGAATTTGTTTAAAGAGTTCATTAAATAGAGAAATATTTGTTCTATATATTAAAAAAAAATAAAGAAAGTTGAAATATTAAAGTAATAACACATGGGGTGCCTAGTACATAAGTGCAAATGAAATTAAAAAAATGTTGATAATATGATATTATTATATTAAGTGTGTATTAATTAATTAGTGAGATGAATAACCAACTATGAGATAGAATTAAAAATTAAAATTTGAAATTAAAAAAAAAAGAAAAAAACTCAAAAAAAAAATTAGTGATATTAAAAAAAAGTCATGACAATAAAATGGTAAAATGTAATTGAAATTTGTATTTTTCATTAATGATGGATATTCCTTAAGTTCTGCATACGGCATCAGTAAGACCTCTTGTCCAAGAGAAGATGCCTAATAATAAAACGCAGAAAACGTATGAAATGAAAATAGATGTAGTATAATATAATAATGTTTCAGGTAAGGGCATTTTATAACCTTCATTGATAAAAGTACTAATTGTACTCAATGCACCACAAAAACCTGAAATTAAAGCAGTGACGACACGACATTGTGTAAACGTATGAGCGATTGGTGCAATACTACCGGTATGTCTTCTACCACGTTGTATTAATGTTAAGATACAAATGATCACTACAGCGATTTCATTAGCAAAGAATGTGCCGATAGGGAAAGTCGCAATACGACCATTAAACCAATCTGATAATTTCATACGTAAGACTGCACCTGGAATTGCAAAAAATGGTGGAATAGTCCATTTACCACGAGCATAATTATTATAACAACAAATTAAAACGATTAACATACCAATGAATGGTAAGAAAATAATACCTGATATGAAATTAGTGTATTTTAACATATCATGACGCCATTTTTTATTTGAAAAATTAGCTAAATATTTTTCATGAATTAAAATATCTGTAATTAATCTTCTACCAAAAATCAAAGAAGCCATTGATACTAAAAGTTCTAAAATTAAAACTGATAAGAATTCCATAATACCATATGCTCTATTTGGCCAATGTAAATGACCTTTAACGTCACCTGCAGTTAAATCTGTTGAATAAGTGAATAACTCTAATAAGAAAGAGGAATATGATGAGACACAACCACAATAACCTGTAGTTAAAGCTAAGAATAATTCTGGATATTCACTGAACCAAGGTCCTTTTAATTCTTGTAACATACCCATACAGATACATGCGACCACATTTGGCCATAATACTGTACCTTCACTTATATAAATTGGTTTATAGTCAGATAATTTTTGAATACCTATACGGGTATAAGTCCCCACTATGACCCAAGTACCAAACAAAGAGTACTTGTATAAGAGATGTCTATAAGGGTTCGGTATCTTAAAATACAAATTGGTAAAATATGGGATATTAACTCTATCAATTGGTTCGGCATTTTCAGTAACAACAGGTACTTCGGGAACTGGTAATTGTTCTTTATCTTCTGTTAAATCGTTATTAGAAGAAGCAGAAGATGGTTCACCTTCTTCTTCATCGTCATCTGATTCCCGCTCAGTTTCGGTATTATCTGTATAATCTTGACCGTCATTGATAGTAGGAGTGTCTGATTCCAAACCGGAATCGTCGTTGTCGCTTAAGGATTTTCGATGATCCTTGGAGGAAACTGTGCTGTTTGAGCTAATAATACTATTGGTTTCGTTTGTCATAATGTGTAGGATACAAACGCATCAATTCTTTAAAAATTATATTGTCGCTTTGTTGTAAAGCAGTGTAAGAGAGACCTGGAGAGTTGTACAAGTAATGAGAAACTATATGTGTGTTGGGGACTGATACATAGTTGTCTCGAGCATCGTGAAGAGGGCTACTTATAAATAAGCAACTGGAAACACAATATTTCCACCTGCCTCATCCCTCAGGCAACGTCCCATCCATAGAATCTCCGATGTTAACTGACAGAACGGGTTAAATTGTAAACTTGGCACCGGCTCCTTTCTCCAACTGCCGCCATTTTCTCGGCTCCTCTCTGCCTAGGCGGAAGAGTTCCGTCTAAGAATCTCAGGAGCGTCTTTGAAATATCCCACTAGCTTCCACTAATCCAGGATACGACATAGTAGAACAAGGTACGATATTATATAATATAATATTCCTTGGTATTATTATATTAAAAATATAGGAAAAATAAGGCATGGTTGCGGAAGCAGCTTCCGTTGACCCAGGGATTGATCTTTGCTGCCCCTAGCTATCTGTATCTCATCTACCACGATAATTAGTTAGTAAGATACCATCAAATATCGATAATTAGATAATTGCGTCGCTATTAAGATCGGTTGAAATATATGATGCCGATCTTCTTTTTTGTTTTTTGATATATTTTTGTTTTTATTTCTTTCATTTCAAGTAGTGTTTCGAAAAATTTATTACTTACTATACGGATTAACAATGTTGTGCACTTGCCTTCTTGTTGAACGTAAACCTTAAAATAAATGACAATTATATATAAATAAGTGTGCATATGTATATATATATATATGAATGAAATAATTAATTAATGCATAATGACAGCTAGGTGCCGGTAAAAGCTTTGCGTGCATCCTCTTTAGATGATACTCTATGGATGTGATGGGTATCTTCTTCTTGTACCGACGGTAGCGAACGATCGATATTTGAAAAAATGCTATTGTTTTTATTATTAGTAATTTTTGAATGATGTTGATATAGATATTGAATGTATGTATCAGAATAATTTTGTCGTAAAATTGGTCGTATATTATTATTATTGTTAACATGCTGTTTATGTTTCTCTTTCATAGCAGACCTTAATTGTCCAGCTACTATCTCTTTGTTAATCTCTTCTATTAAACCTTTCTGTATTTCCAATATTGCAATATCATTTACCACTTGTTCGGGCAGTACTCTTGCCTCATGCTCTAATGTATCGAACATATCTGTTCTATGTAATATATTATTATTATCGATACATTTCTCCTCCAACTCAAAAGCTGTTTCTAAGATTTCATCTAATCTATTACATTGTGTACCCTCTCGTCCAAGATTAGTGAATTCCATAAAAATTTTTAAATGCAATTAGCGAATGTATTATTTTTTTTAACTTTATTCTGTAAAAAACCTTTACAGTCTTGTTCTAAGCGATTGAATATTGTATTATTGTTATCTTTTAATTTTTAATTTTAATTTGATATATTTATATATATATATGGGGTATCGTTCTTTTTATAACATACAGGTGGGCTTTCTTTGTTGCACACAGGTCTCTAAAGTTTATATGGCATATTATCTTCTAACCAGATTTCCGGAGTCCCTGCCTAATATATTGAACTTCCCAAGTTGTATATAATTAAAGAGTATAATACCTTAGCATTTACTTCTACGTACCTTCTATCTCTCTATATATAGATGCATTCCTTACACATACGAATTTCGAACTTTGTCCTCCACCTCCTAAATCTACCACTCACTACAACCAATTGAAATTTTTTTTTCTCTCTCTCTCTACTTCTGCTTCTTCTTCTTGCCAGGAAACGAGAACATATTCCTAACTTCTCATTGCTCTTCGGTGCTACTAATTTGAGGTCTTTCACATTAATTGCCTGTTGCGGAAATCTAATTGGATATTTTGATCTTGGTTTTCTTGACACGGGAATCGGCAGTTAAAATATTTCATCCAAAAAGAGAAAAGACACACTAATTAATTAAATTAACTGGTTACATATGTAAATATTTACTAATGTTGTCAGGATAATATATAAATAGATTTACTTGTCTCTTCTCGAAGTAGAGTGTGAACGACGCACCATTTTTATCCCACCTCCTAATTTTCTTCTCGGTACTACCAGATATTGTCTCTCTGTCTCTGTCTGTTCTTGGAATTATTCTGTCGTTCATGATCACTTTTCTAATTTTTCTTCATATATTACAAATTTAATATTATATATGTGGTTTACCGTTTATGAAATATATCAGTTTTTAGGGATGCCTCTATTAATAATGCTTTTAAATTTACTAACTTTTATTGGATTACCGAATTCATCAATCGGTTCCATGCCTTCTCCATCTTCTGTAATTCCTTGTTCTGGTTCGAGATCCGGAAATGTGGACATCATCTTCCCAATCAAACCTTCACGTAGTCTATGATATTCTAAATTAATTGATTCATGTAAATTATCACTATTCAACGCATAATCTTCTTCTTCATCGTAGTTCTCGGGAAGGTCTTTTTCCACTATATCCGATACCATTTTATCATCATTGCCATCACCATCTTCTCCTTCGTCGACCATCTTGTTTTCTTTTAAGAATTCCTTGACTTCATCCTTTAATTCTTCGGCTGTCTCATTATAGTATTTGAAATCTTCTAATTTTTCAACAAGTACACCAGGAGATTCTTCTAAATCATCATCGTATATACCAATAGAATATGCTTGAACCATGTCATCTAAATTATCTCCTAATGATTGATAATCAATTTGACCTATATTTTTAATATCTTTATCCTTTCTTGATAATTCATTAGCCGCTATTTGAATTTCTTTTGGGAATTCCGAATTTTTATTATTAATCTCTTTTCTAAATTTACTACGGGTTCTAGAGGTATTATTAGGTTTTAAATGTTGTTTTTTAATTGTTGGACTATCTATAACTTTTTCAACAATAGTATCTTCAACAGCTCTCTCTACAATGGTGTCTTCCACAGCTCTCTCAACAATGGTTTCTTTAACAACTCTTCCAACGATAGTGTCTTCCACAGCTCTTTCAACAATAGTATCTTCCACAGCTCTTTCAACAATAGTATCTTCCACAGCTCTTTCGACGATAGTATCTTCCACAGTTCTCTCCTGTATAGTATCTTCAACAGTTTTCTCATGTATCGTCTCTTCAACAGCTCTCCCCATCATAGTGTCCTTTACTGCCTTTTCAACCACATTTCCAGATACTTTATCCTTTATTTCATGGTTACTGATGACTCTGTTATCACTAGAATTTTCTGTCAATGCTTTCTTAAAACGTGAAACTCTTTTCTTCTTTTGTTGTATTTGTTCTTCTTCATGTTTAAATTCTTCAACAATCTTATCCTCATATTTATCATGAATTTCATTAGCTCTTCTTACACCCAATAGATCAGCTACTAAATCTGGATCAAATTCATCTTTAGTCAATAACCCTTCAATTGGATCATAAGAATAATTAGCTAATTCACCTGGATATCTTGGGAAATTATGAGTATTTTTCTTTGTCTCTTCTTTAACGTTTTCTACTTCATGAATATCAAGAGACTCACCAAATCTAACACTCTTCTTCTTATTTTTCTTTTTATCAGTTGAAGTTTTACTGCTTTCTTTTTTACTTTTAAGAATCGACTTTTGGCTAGTTAATTTAGGCTTACTTTTCATATCTATTTGTCCGTCTTTAACTTCAACTTCCATTTTAACATGCTTCTCAACGTTTACTTCAGTAGTCTCTGGTGCAGAGCGCATATAACGCAATTTATTAATTTGATCCATAAAAGATGATTGTGCTTGTTGTGGAATAGCAGAATATCTATAAGTTTCATCATATTCATCATCATATTCCGAGTCATCTTCATCATCATCATATTGAGAATAATCTAAACCTTTATATGAATCAATATCATAATTAATCTCACTTTCATCTATTTCACCATCACTTATGATATCTTGTTCATCTAATTTGTCAACTAAATCAGCAAATGTATAAATTTCGTTAGTCTCTACGTTATTGAAATTACTAGAATGTTCTTCTTTAGGGATATCATTCTTTTTGGTTATCTTGGAAGAAGATGTTTTTTGTTCCTCTATTTGTGGGGTATCATTTTTTTTACTTGTTACTTCTGCTGACAATTTTCCTTTCAAGTTTTCTTCGAAAACAGACAGTTTCTTCTTAGTTTCAGTTTTGGTTGTATTCGTTGCACTTGATAAAATTTTATCTTGTATTTCTTTAGCTTGTTTCTCAGTAGCAGCAGGAGTTACAGAACTATTGACAATATTACCTTCTTCATCTAATTCTTCTTTGATTTCCATTGCTTGCAATCCATCTTCAATAGAAAGTTCATCATCAAATTGGTCAATATCTTCAACTTCTTGTGTCATCATCTCATCATGTTCTTTTAAACTTTGTAAATTTTTTTTTGTATTTTCAGCTTCTTTTATCTTTTCATTAAATGTTTCGGTAGCTTCTGTTATCAATTGTAATTTATTATCAATAAATTTAATCACTTCATCTAATGTTTTTTCTACATAATAATCATAACCAATATTAAGGTAATAGGCATTTGAAGATATGATAACTTCACCTAATATGGCACCTTTAACACCTTCTGATTGATCTTCATCAATTTTGTTATCCTTTGAATGAATATCAATATCATTTTCTAATATATTTTTTCTTATTGTAATATAATGACCTTTTTGTTCTTCCAAAAATTCAAGTTTATCATTTAGATTACTAATCGTCTTTGTAATAGTATCTAATAGTTCATCCATTATCTTATTTATCTCGTCTTTTTTTTACTGAGCAATCTATATTAAATGATAACAACCAGATAAATATAATAGAGTCAATACTATTCACTCTTTGAGTATTAAAAAATTCTGTAAAATAATAATTTATAATACTAGAAATATTTTTTTTTTTTATTATTTTTTTTGTTTACAGTTTTAAGCTCATCTAACTATATTTGTATAGAATTTATGAAAATGGAAACTGTCATGTGATATGCGGCTAATTCTGAGAAGATGCTAAAATATCATCATATACTCTCTACATTAAAATTTGAAGTAAAATTTTAAGGTGATTTTAACATATTTATATAAATAAATAATTAAATTATTGGAGTATCTTTAGAAGGTTGGCCAACTGTATTGAATCACCATAAGAATTACTAGTTCAATGAAAAAGAGTATATGCTATAGTTGCTCAAGTTATAAAAAAGATTACTTCCGTATATCAATTTACATTTCTAGAGATACATTAAGATCAAATTATATCAAATTGAACTATACTTTCAAGTATTAAATGGGTGAAATAAGATTTTTATTGTCCGGGCAATACTACCAAAGGTACTCTCTCTCACTTTTACCTCTTTTTTTTCTCTTACTTTGTGCGAGAGCAAAAAAAACCAGAAAATGAAAAAAAGTTTCATAGTTTATAACACAATTGATGAGAGAATAAAAAGATTCAAGAAGCAAAGCATGAGTATTATAAATACAAAATGCAATCATAGTCACAACAATCTATTAGCAGAATGAAATAGAGTGTTTTTATTTACGTTTCGGGACTATTATTTTTTCACTTTTTGAAAATTCCATTTCCATCGTTTGAAACCCCTTCCTTATAATTATTATCGAAGCAAAAAAAGTCACTCACAAGAATAGATTTTTAAATATCCTTACTAACAAATACCACTTTCAAGCAATGAAAACAACCAGTGGCAATATGCTCTAGTTGTGCATCTTTGCTCTTTCTCCTTTATCTGTTTATACGTTATAACAGATGATTTTCACCTGCTTATCTTTAGGCTTCAATTGTCCGGCTGTACAACCGCGGCTAAGTTTTTCTTTCTTTCTGTCCGATCGGATGCTGTCCGAATATTTTTTGCACGAGACCCGGACAGTCACGTGATGCGCCCCAAATATACAATTTTTTTGTCCGGATTAACATTTTCTTTTAGACGAGATTTTCTTGACGACGATGAGAAAAAAAATAATAAAAAATAAGCCGTTGATATGAGGAAAACGCCTTATCAGCGGTGCAAGTCAGTACAATACTACAAGGAAAATTATACAGAAAAAGAGCTCCAAGAAGCACATAACTGCCATAGTTAATTGTTGATACCATAGCCGCCATATACCGTTGTTTTTGGACCTGGTTTTGGCGTTGTTTGCTCTCTTTTTTCGTTGATTTTTTTTTTACACCATTTGCCACCCCGTGGTTTCGTATTGAAGGAAAAGCGTCCGGATATACCCTGTCAAAATACGTAATCTGCCGGACAGTTGCACGTGATTTGAATAATCATAATAATAATAATAATAATCTTATAATACTATTAAGATACTATAGATTTTTTTTAAATAATTATTATTATTATTTTTAGTTTAATATTTTTTATTACAAAAATTTAAGATTAAGATGCCGTCTGCAGATGAAAAAAATAAGAATAATACTCGTTTTAGACATCGAAAAATATCTGTTAAACAACAATTGCATATATATCGTCCAACTGATTTGAAAAATTTAGATGAAGTTGAATTACAACAAAGAGATATTATAGATGTTGAAACGGGTGTTGAAAAAAATGAAGAAAAAGAAGTTCATTTACATAAAATTTTAACTAAAAAATTAGCAATTACAGCTAAAAAAGATTATATTCCAACTCCAGATGCATCACATAAATGGAATGAATATGATGATTTTTATAAAAATGCATACACTTATCCAAATAGTTATATTAAATTTTCTGCAAAAGTTGAAGATTGTTTGGGTGCTAATTATTTTATGGATGAATTAGATAATGAATTTTTAATAAAATTTAATAAAGAACAAAATAATGAAGATGAAAAGATTAATGAAGATGAATTTGAAATACTTTGTTTTTCATTTGAAAAAATTATTAAAGAACGTCAACCATTTTTATCAATGGATCCTGAAACAATTTTATCATTTGATGAATTAAAACCATCATTATTAAAATTTGATTTTGATAATTTAGAATTAAAAAAAAAATTAGCTGAAGAAATTGATTGTAAAAATCCAATTAAAACAGTATTTGATCCAATTTATGAAAAACAACCAAGACCTTATAAAGATTTAATTGAAAAATTTGGTTCTAAAATTTATGATCATTGGAAAATAAGAAAAATTGATGCAGAAGGTAATCAAATTTTTCCACAATTAAGATTTGAAAGACCTGATGAAAAGGATGATTCACATCCATATATTTGTTTCCGTAGACGTGATGTTAGACAACCAAGAAAGACAAGACGTATTGATGTATTAAATAGTCAAAAATTAAGATTAGTATTAAAATCTCTTCAAAATGCAAAAGAATTAGCACTATTAGTTGCAAAACGTGAAAATATTAATCTTAATTTATTAAAAAATGATCAAAATATATTTAATCAAAGATGTGAAGTGAAAAAATTAAAAAGAACTCATAATATTAATGATAATGATGATGATTTAATTAATCATAAACGTAAACGTTTCACAATAATGACAACACAAAAGAGAAAACAATTATTAGAAAAACAAAAAGAAGAACAAAAAAAATTAGAATTAAAAAGAGCTTCGCAAGAAGCTGCAGAAGAATCTTCTCTCAATAAGAAAAAGAATAAATCAAAGAAAGATCTTGTTAAAGTTGGTAAAAAATCAAATAATGAGAAATTTAATAAAGAAAATAATAATAACAACAATAATCAACCTCAAACAGTTACTTCAAACGTTTATGTTAAATTACCTTCATCTAAAATTCCTGATATTATACTGGATGATGTTGAAAACTTATTATTAAATAAAGAAAGAAATGCAAGAAAATTTGTACATGATAGAATGGAAAAAAGAAGAAAAGAAGACAAAAACTTTTTCTTCAATCTTACTGATAATCCATACAATCCAGTATTTGATATAGATATCCCAAAGAATATTTTAACTTCAAATATCCCTTATTCATCCATTACTTCTTCCAAATTTGAAGTTCCAAGAGCATATTACACTCCAGATTTACAAAATTATTTAAATGGTAAATCTGATGGTGTCAGCGTCTTTAATAATAAAGGTGAAAAAATTGAAAATTCTTCAAATAATTATAAAATTAAAAAACCAGAGATTTTTAATCCATTTGATTTAGATGCAAATTCAATTTATAGAAAAAATGTTATAACAAAAGAATATCCAATTAAATTTAGATCACGTATAAATAGATGTGGTATGAAATTTATTGATAGAAAACCAAATGTAACATCTTCAGAATTTGATCCTCATTCTACATCAAAACTTCTTAATGAATTTTTCGATTTTGAAGCTATTGAAAAACAAGAAACAGATCCTTCTTCTGTAATTAATGTTTATGATTCAAAATGGGATGAATTAGTTAGAAGAAATGATCAATGGAAATTTGATACTCCAATAAATGAATATGGTACCAAATTTTCATCAGAACCATCAATATTAAATCAAATATCCGATGAAACACAAACAATTAGATTTGGAACTATGTTAGGTAGCAAAGCTTATGAACAACTAAGAGATGTTACTATTAAGTATCGTCAAGAATATATTAATAAGTTAAGACAGCAGAAAATTCAAGCTAAGAAACAAAAATTAGCTGCAATCGCTGCTGCTAACGCAAATAATAACAACAATAACAACAACAACAATGCTACCAACAACGTAAACAGTAATTCCACTCCTAGTAACGTGGTAAATAAAGTCTCAAAGGGAATTTCGAACAATAACAGTTCGGATAAGCATACTTCAGCAACCACACCTAATACAAATAAGGTCCCAACAAATTCTGTAACATCACCTGGAAACAACTCAATTACAAGTAATGGACCTCCAAATAATATTAAAAATAAAACAGAAAATTAAACATAACGAACGATCAAATTTTAAGCGAATATTTCATCGCTACCATTGGCATTAGAGTCACAACACTATTATTAAGTCATCAAATCTCAAATCTCGAACCTAATAACCTTTTAAACTTCAATTCATATATTTAAACTTTTATTTTCACAGCATGAATTCACTTAATCTCTGTCACAGGAGATAGTAATTTATTAGCTAACTGTATTATTATTAATTTGCACCAATCAACGTTACATCCTGATTGTTCAAGCTCTACAGCCTCTGACAGCTTTATCATCGTCAAATGGCTCATATTTATTGTGGGGCAAAATTACATTTAATCTAAAATCTAATAGTATACATATATACTCACACTTATTTATCTGTATATAATCATATAACATAGTATGGACTCTTATTTTTTCTGCCTGATATGACTGACGGCTTGAGAAGGACTCCGGAAAAAATCCTCGAAATATATCTATCAAATAAAGTGATTCCAATAAGATTAAGTAATATCTAAACAATAGCGACTCCACTTTTACCGCAATATTGAGTTCAAAGATTTGAACAAGCATTTGGATACATATTGTACTTTCAATGAGCCTAGGGGAGTTCCCAATAGCACTTTCTGAAGCAGCAGGATATAATAGTTCATTGAGAAAGGTCAATAACAATACTAATAACTTTAAAGGTTATTTGAAAGATAATACGACTTCAACCAGTAAAGCAAAAAGTATGGACCTTCAGATTCCACCTCGTGTATCCACTAAATATTTATACGGCTCAAGAAGAAAATATGTCTTAAACGTGTCTGCCATTATTGGTATCTTAGCATTCATATTAGTTGCATTTTGCAGTATAACGGCAAAATTCACTGGGGCAGATCTCCAAGATTGCCATTCCATTTATATGTACCCTTCCTACGCTAGAATTAATGGATTCGACGAACGTTATACAAAATTGGCACACAAATATCATTTGTATCTTTATAGGGAACAAGGCCTCGATAAAGAACCAATTAACGGTGATAAAGTTGAGTTAGATGGTATTCCAGTACTATTTATACCGGGAAATGCAGGTAGTTTTAAACAAGTGAGATCAATTGCTGCTGAAGCATCCAATCTTTTTTTTGAGTCTAATTACCAAATACAGAACGTTCATGCCAAGAATTTAGATGTTTTTGCTGCAGACTTTAATGAAGATTTTACTGCATTCCATGGCAGAACATTATTAGACCAAGCTGAGTATTTAAATGATGCTATTCGTTATATACTAGAATTATATGAGAATATACCGTCCGATGGTAATCCTGTACCAACATCGGTTATTATTGTAGGCCATTCTATGGGTGGTATTGTTGCAAGAGTTATGCCTACACTTGATAATTATATTAAAGATTCAATTACATCTATGCTAACTTTATCTTCCCCTCATGCTGCAGCACCATTAACATTTGATGGAGATATTATGAAAATATACAAAGAAATTGATGACTATTGGATTCATCAATTTTCAGATCCAGATTCATATTTTTCAAAACATTTATCATTAATATCTATTACAGGTGGTATTAGTGATACAATTCTTCCTGCAGATTATGTAACAATAGATACTCTCCTTCCCGCCACTAATGGTTTTACTACTTTTACATCCAATATTCCAAATGTTTGGACACCTATTGATCATTTGGCTATTGTTTGGTGTGATCAATTAAGAAAAGTTTTAGCACGTTACTTATTAGAAACAACTAACACTAATAGTCCATCAAAAGTGAAATCTCTTGATGAACGTATGACAATTGCAAGAGAACTATTTTTATCTGGTTTTGAATCTTATGGATTTCAAAAGAATAGATTACAGACTAAGAATACTAAATATACATCTTTCGATCAAGTTTCGTTCACTAAAGCACGCAAAGTCGAAGATAATGAGATCGTTACCATTACAAAGGATGAGTTATCATTATTGGAATTTTTCCGTTTAGAAATACCAACTGACGAAGATGATGATACCTACCAGTTCAATCTCCTCTCCTCGTTACCAAATGTAGAAGTCAAATTTTGTATGGATCATAGTAAGAAAAAGTTAGCTGACCCTGATGATAAGAGTCTTGTTTACTTTGATTGTGTCGATTCCAGTGATGTAATGAATGTTGTTCCAAATGTCTCTAAAAATACAACTAAAGCATCAGACTCATCTTTCGATTCTGATTACCAACCTTTTACCATGATGTCATTCTCAGATAATCAACTTTCTAAATTCGATTTTATTCTTGTAGAAGCTCCACCAAAGAAGCAAATGAGTGATAATAGTTTTGTGACATTTTCTCTTCAATTTGATGATTTTGCTACAACAACAGATCACAGTGCCTTCCATACCTCAGTTTTTGGTTTTAAAGAATTTGTACCTTCTGAGAATTTGGTTCACATATACGAGTATCCAAATTTATTCAACTCTATATTTTCATATAAGATTAGAGCATCCATTGATTGTGATCCTCCCTCATTTTTGCCATTTGAGCCTTTCATGTTACAATGGGTTGCTTCCCCACTTGAATCTAAATGGCACTTAAATATAGTGAATAATGATGTTCCAATTAATTTCCATAGTCGCGCACCATTTATCCCATATAGTTCTGATATTGCTCCATCTTTACATATCAGTGTCTTTACTCCTGCTGAGGTTGACCTTAACTTATACTGGGAAGTTGATTGGCCTTTAACTCTGAAAATGCTATTCATCAGATATAGGCTAGCAATTGCCACATTTCCATGCTTTTTTTTATCATTGTTTATTGCTTTTCAATTTTATTATTACAATAAAACTGGTTTCTTCCCAGCCTTTGATTTGGTAATTGATATGGTTTTAAGAAGATATGGTATTACTATATCTGTTTTATTAGTTTGCCTATCTCCATTAGTTAATACTCTATGGGTTCAAAATATTTTATATTTTCTAGATCCACTTAAGCTCACTAGACCATTACTTCAAATTCCTTATCATGTACATATGAGTAGTTATTATCTCGGTTTAGCGGAGCTTTATCCATCGTTATTAGGTTTACTTTTTGGTTTTATAACAATTGGATTACTTTTGATAATATACAAACTTTTCTGTGGCTTAGAGTATCTAATTGGCAAGCTTAGAAAGATAAGACTAGTGGGGAAAATGTTTAGACCTAAAATTCCCTTCCATTTATTGAAAAGAAATAAATTTGTGGGTAAATATCGTTTATGTTCATCATTTATCCTTATTATGCTGGTTCTATTTTATATGCCATTCCAATTGGCATTTGTGGTGATGACAGTAGTCCAACTAGGTGTATGCATTCGTCTAACTCTATATCATGAAATAGAACAAACAAAGGAATATACAAATCTAAGAAACTATAATTTTTCCATTATGATTCTTTCATTATTTATTTCGGCTATAAACTTCCCAGTTATCATTGTATTTATGCATAACGTTGCCATTAAATGGGAAACACCATTCCATGCAAACCATAATGTGTTAGCCGTTTTACCTATTATTTTACTAATTACAGCAAATTCTGAATTCCGTATTCCAAGGTTTTCAACTAATTCCTTTACTGATGGTGGTATAACCGTTTCCTTATTTGCATATCTTTCATTTTTCAGTTTAATATACGGGATGAGAAATACATATTGGATTCACTATTTTTTCAACATTACTTGCATCTGGCTACTGTATGGCATATTTATCAGGGCTAACAGGGTAAACGAATTTTAAAGGCAGAAATATCTGGAAATCCTCAACCCTTAACTAAAAATATTCTCATTACTTTTATACAAATTTATTAATTAGAATTGTGACATATATTAAGGTTTTTTACCTTCCTCTTATACTCACGAACAACTTTACATTTGGAATATATCCAAAAGATTATACGATGTTGCAAGTAATATAGACAATTTAGATTACAAAATATTCTGAACTATTTTTGTCAATAAAAAGAAACACTAAGGATGTCATTTGACTAATATTCCCAGATATTATGAAATTCCATCATAATGATTTTATTGGGCGGCAAATATGCACGTGATATATTGTTACTATACTTCTGAGCTCGGCACTTGTGATAATAATACGAAAGTTATTAATTGTGATTTCCTATTACAGTAGTATTAAGAGAAATGAGGTCTCAATAGATTGTGTAATTGAAAACGTTAAGTTAAGCAAAAGTAATTATTTTTCTATATATCCTTTCTTCTGGACTATGTATAGAGTTATATAATATAGAGAAACCTTCTTAAATATATTTGCGTATGCATTGTTGTTTATTCGTGGACAACACGTTTGAGGTGTAATGTCAGTGTCACTAATCAGGTGCCGGAACTTATTTCGAAACAATACATTGCCTTTATAACATGTGATATCTGAAATATTGATTGATAGGCATTGGTGAACATATAGACAATTAAATAGATTTCATATTAAAGGAATATTAGATATATTATAAACCTAATATAGTTATTTTGTTTTTTTTCTCTAATATAAATATTAATTTGTTAGTTACTTTCAACCTTATATATCCAAACCGTTGAGACACATGAGAATTAGACGTTAACACATATCTTGTCATCTCTTATTTGTTTTATTAATCGGAGAGCGTATTTTGTCTCACCGTAACAAATATTAAGCGAAATTTTAAGAAGCCATGCCGAACAATCCCGCTAGTCTTTCAAAATAATTTAGATTAAACATCTTAAAGGACTTGAACAGGCTTGACCCTGGGAATGACATTCATGAGTCGTTAAAAGAATATGCCTAATTTTGCTTGTTGTTTTGACGATTCCGTAATTAGAATATTAATATAGTTGACCTAAGTAATGGCTACTAGCCAGAAAAGTGATTTTACAAATTGGAATCTCCATCACAATTTGCTAAAAGGTGTCATCAATAATGAAGAGACTGTAGTCGAATTTTTGAGTTCTGATGAAAAAGTAGCATTAACTAATAAAGTATTAGATCATGCAGCATATACAAATGAATTGAAGTTACTAAAAGAGGCTGGCATAAGTGAAACTGGTTTTAATTCGGCCACTGGTCGTTATAAATGTTGGCATGCAATTTTGCAAAGCCAATTGAAACTAAATAAGCATTTCAAAAATAAAAAGGAAAGTAAAATAACAATCCATCCTGATGAACAACAAGTACATCTGGATGTTATTAGATCATTTAGTTTTGTAAAGAATGTAGAAGAAAAGGAACAATTGCGTAATGTGCTTGAAGAGACTATTGTTAACTTACTAAGGAAATACCCTACACTTCGCTATTATCAAGGTTTCCATGATATAGTATCAGTATTTATTATGGTATTTATTGTTCATCCAAATACAAAAATTACAAAAAGTGAAAACCCTTTAAAATCTCATAAAGAACATAGAAAGTGCCATGATGAACATGAATCTAATCATGAAATTTTTGAAGAGAAGTGTCGTACGACAGGGAATAATAAGATGATGTTTAAATGTTTAGAAGCATTTACTTTACTATATTTACGTGATTTTATGATGGATTCATTAAAATTCCCAATTGATCAAACACATTTAATATTTATGTATATTAAAAAAGAGAATCCTACCTTGTACAATAAATTAAAATTACAAGATTTGCCTCCATTTTTTGCAATTGCCTCAATATTGACATTATTTGCACATAACTTTAAACCTACTGATAATTGTAATGATATTATTTTTAGAATATTTGATTTGATTATTAGTTCTCAATCCATGTTCATTCCTATAATAATGTATGCTAAAATGATTATCATTTCAAAAGAAGAGCTATTACAACTATATGAAGATAACCTTGAAAATTTTGATGGGGATATTGATCTTATTCATGGTATAATGCAACAACAATTAAATAAGACTATGGATGATATTAATTTTTGGGATACTGTTTTGAAACAAACTGTAACAAAGATAACTAAAAAATATAAATCATACTTTAAAGATGTGCATAAAACTGTCAATAAATATAGTGTTTTATTAAATACTGCTTCAGGTAAGGAACATAAATATAATATTGATAATGTTTTGAATTTATTAGATAAAGAAATAAAAGAAAATCATCAACCTGAGAATGTTAATAGGAGTTTATTAAAGGTAAGATTGAGAAAAATATTCTCAAATGACGGTGATGAATTGCTTCAAAAGAATATGTTATTTAAGGTTTCTGTAGTAGTGGTAATGGCCTCATTCATTTATAAGGCATTCACAACGGGCATAACAGACACATTGGATATTCTAGACCATATTTGATTTTTATATATAAATATAACACTTGGATGTTTTTTTTAAATATATTCAGTATAATTAATATTTTATAATTTATAGATTTCTTTTTCTTTTGTTAATTTAAAATGAATGGAAAAAACGTTAATGATATTGTTACATATGTACAAGTGATATTGTTTTTAAACGAAACAATACTACCATACCAATTTTAATAAAAAGTCTCAAATATTATCTAATTATTCTAGATCTATTTCATATAGTAATGCTACATCTGTAGAAATACCTTGCCAGCCACGATTACCACTAGTACTTATCATGAATCTACATGTTGGATCTATATATATATTTGAAATTGCACCACCATGATGCCCTGGAATAATAAAGAATGGAGATGCATTAGTTTTATTACTACCACTATTCCCAGAAATAGCCGTGGTATCATACAATCTAATATTATCATATGATGCACATAAAAGATGCTTATTATTTGGCATAGCATGAATATATGAAACTGGGCCTGAAAGACTTGGTAATTTTATTTGACTCATAGGATTTGATGGCATTTTTATGTCAAATTCTTCAACACATGCATTCCTTCTACCTGCAAAAATATGATCACCATCAGCTGCCCAAGTAGCTGATAAACACCATGGTGGTGTATTTTCACCTTTCTGTAAGTTAATAGCTGGAGAAGTTGATATTCTACGATCCCAAATACAAACATTACCGTTAAGCCCCGATGTTAAGAATATATTTTCATCTGTTACAATATCTAATGTTTTTTTCGATATTTCATCCATATCTTCTTCTACAGATTTTTTTGATGTCGTTGAAGTATTTTCAGAATCTTCATTTGCATTATTAGTGACAGTAGTACCTTCAGTATTACCCTCTTGCTCTGACTCGAGCTTCAACTCATCTTCATCTTCGTCACCGAATAATGAATCCATTTCATCATCATCTTCAGCTTCTCCTTTAGATTTAGATGAAAGATCAATATCTTTAATTGAAACACTTGAATATAGGGGTCTGAATTCTAATGACGATAATTCAGCTTTAGAACCTAGAAAATTATTAATAATCTTACCAGTTTGTAAATCCCATTCTATTAATGTTTTATCCCATGCTGCACTTAAAAATCTATCTTCATCCCTATTAATTTTTATTAAATTTACTGGTTGTTGATGTGAATTATTATTTTTAAAATAGTGACCTATACAACCTTCATTGTATCTAACCCCTTGCATAGTAATCCCACCATTCTCAAGACCTGATAACATGTACATACATTCACTTTGAACTGCCAAAGAGTATACGGGTGATACCTTTGGTTCATATTCTTTATTATTTTTTAATAGTTTCATCTCTGATTTTTTCAATGGTACTTCATTCTCCCAATATGACAGATTAACACCTGCATATTGAACAGATTCTGTTAAAGCATGTTTTTGAATTACTGTTAAAGAACTTTTACCATCCATTGTTTTTCTGAAGTCATATTTACGTATATAACCATCATCACCACCTAAGAATAAATATTGTAAACCTTTAGACATAGTTAATGCATTAACATTTGCTTGAATCGGTATAGCTGCTGTAGGATTAATATTGTAAGATTTAGCTAATCTTGATGATTTTAATAATTGAGTATAATATCTATGCACAGAATCTAAGAAATTCTGATCTGATTTATTGTTAGGATTAGGCTTTTCTATCACATTATCTTCATTTTCTTTGGTTGTCATATCACCATCCTCAGTAGACTTTGAGTTCTCATCATTAGGTTTTGTATTACCTTCTCCTTCATCATCTTGATTATTTTCGACAGTTTCCTGATCCTCTTCTTCATTCTCTTCATCTTCATTATCATTATCATCAGCATCATTCATAGGAACGTCTTCATCCTCTTCATCGTCATCTTCGTCATCCTCATCATCATCTTCATCATCATCCTCACCATCCTCATCCTCTTCTTCCTCTTCATTGTGATTCGATATAAGTTCATCATCTTCTTCCTCCTCTTCTTCTTCCTCGACATGGTTGTTCAGTATTCCATCTACTTCGCTCATCATTTGTCACACCTAACCTATTCAAATTACCAGTTAATTAATCAAACCTTAATGGTAGAAATTCTATGTTCAATTTCAAGCAATTGGATTATATTTTGAGGGAACTGTATATCAATCTTTATAATTAAATAGCCTAATCTAGTATAATTTTTCACCGCCAGTAATGAAATTGATCATGTGCCATTCAAAAGTCTGAAAAATCGATATTTAAATTCTTAAAAAGCTTTAAAATATTTTTTTAAAAATAGTAGCTATTTGATGATTATAATTATTATTTTATAGATTTTTATCAATTATAAAAAAAGGCTCATTTACTTAGTTAAATATTTAATTTAATTTAATTTTTTTTTCTTTCGTTAAAAAATGTTCTAGATAAGCAATGCCTAACTAATGAACGTTACCGGTTGGCAAGACAAAAGTACCAGCCCAATCGTGAATTTCATCTCTAATAGCTTTCAATTCACTATCAGTTTCATCAACTTTAGCTTTGAAATCTTTCAATCTATGGGCATCTTCAGGTAAAGAATTTTGAGTCTTTACAGCAAAAGTGACAACTTGATCGATGAAACTAGCGATTCTTTCAAAATCCTTTTCTTCCATACCTCTAGTAGTCATAGCTGGAGAACCAATTCTGATACCACCTGGTGTTAAAGCAGATTTATCACCTGGGATAGAATTCTTATTCAAGACAATGTTAACTTTATCACAAACGTATTCAGCTCTAGCACCATCGATACCTTTATCTTTAACATTAACTAAAACCATATGAGAATCAGTACCATCAGAAACTAATTTATAGTTTAATTTCTTAAAACTTAATTCTAAAGTCTTGGCATTCTTCAAAACTTGTTGTTGATATTCTTTAAATGCTGGTGTATCAACTTGTTTCAAAGCAGTAGCTAAAGCAGCAATAGTATGATTATGTGGACCACCTTGATGACCTGGGAAAACTGAGAAATTAATCTTACTTTCTAAATCGTATAAAGTTTCTTGATTTGTCTTTGGATTAACTGATCTAACACCTCTTCTAAAGAAGATCATGGCACCACGAGGACCTCTTAAAGATTTATGAGTAGTAGTAGTGACGATATCAGCGTATTCAAATGGTGTTGGAATAACTTGAGAAGCTACTAAACCAGAGATATGTGCCATATCTACCATTAAATAAGCACCACATTTATCAGCTATTTCTCTCATACGTTTATAATCAATTAAACGACAATAAGCAGAAGTACCAGCAATTAAAACTTTTGGTCTATATAAGATAGCATTTTCTTCTAAATGATCATAATCGATAATACCAGTTTTTGGATTAACACGATAAGGGAAAGATTCAAAATAAGTAGATACAGCAGAAATATTTTTTTTATCAGTAAAATAACCATGAGATAAATGACCACCATCTGGTAAATATAAACCCATTAAACGATCATGAGGTTTCATGATAGCTTGATAAACTTGTAAATTAGCTGGTGAACCAGATAATGGTTGTACATTAACACCCCATTGAGATTCATCAATATGGAAAGCTTTTAAAGCTCTCTTTTGACAAAGAATTTCAACTTGATCAATATATTTATTACCACCATAATAACGAGCATTTGGGTAACCTTCAGAATATTTATTTGATAAAGGAGTACCTAAAGCATCATAAACAGCATTAGAAGTACAATTTTCAGAAGCGATTAAATCAATTGAATGAACTTGACGATCGACTTCATCTCTAATAATGGAAGCTAATTCTGGATCACCTTGAGGTAAATGATCAATGATAAGTTTTTTGCCAGCTTCTGAAACCATGGTTTTTGAAAAAGTGATTATTTGTGGGATAGTGTGATTTATTATAGGAATGAAAAAAACAAACAAACAAAGGGATTATTAAAAGTAACTGAACCTGTATTTTTAAAATAATCTAATTCTTTTTATATAAATATGAATTCAAATTATTTACAAGAATTGATTGATCGAGTCAAATATATAATTATTAAAAGTGAAATTTGTTTGATATTTTTTCAATATAAATAATTAATTGTATTAGGGGCACCGATGCAGTAATAATTGACAAAATGGTAGTTAATGTGGGTTTAATCGAGAATTTTAAAGAAGCCTTTGAAAAGAGTCACAATTTAAACCGAAATGACAAAAAATAAATAAATAAATAAATAAATAAATGATATAATAAATAATATAATATGATATAATATAATAAATTAGAATATAGATATATTAGATTGGAGTTTCAGGCTTATCATTAGTACCACTTACATAAATTTCTAGTAATTTATAACAATTTTTCAAATAATCATTATTATTACTATCCCAAGCAGTTATACCCATATGACCAATTCTGACATGTGGTGGTAAGTCTTTTAAAATTGGGCCTGCAATTGTAATATTATTATTTGCAAAATATTGTATTAAATCAGTTGGATTATCAATACAAAATGTAGTTAAACCATTTGCAAAAGTATCCTTATTTTCATTTATTAATGATAAATTTAAATTATTAATAATTTTATTCTTAAACCATAAACTTGTTTGTTTATTTAAATCAATCTTCTTATCTAAATCAATTAATAATTCTTGTAATGCAGTATCTAATGAATTTATTAATTGTATTGGTGGTGTAGCAAAATATAATGGTTTACCAATCATATAAGATTCCATAATTGGTATCCAATTTTTCCAAGATATATAATTAAAATTTGGTATTCTTACTTGTGTATCATTATTTAATGAATAATTTAATAATCTTTTAGATATCATTGAAATAGATAAACCAGGTGGTGCACCTATAGCTTTTTGTGACGCTGTTAGACAATAATCAATACCCCAATCATCAAATTTGAAAAATTCACAACCTATAGAACATACACCATCTACAATTATAAATGTCTCTGGTATAATTTCTTTAATCAATTTTGATATTTTTTCAATATCTAAACAAACACCAGTTGATGTATCAACATGTGTAATTACAATAGCTTTATAATTTTTTTTTTTTAAAATTTCATTCTTAATTGAATCAATAGATATAGGCTTTCTATAAGATATAGGTTTAATAACATTAACATTTGCACCATAATTAGTTAAACATTTATTAAATGATTGTGAAAAAAACCCAGTTGATAATAATAAAATATTATCATTTTTATTAATAATATTTGAACAAAATGAATCCCAACCTAATGTACCACTACCTGATATAATTAATGGTGTACCATTATTTGAATTAAATAATTTTTTAGTATTAAATAATACCCTTTGAAAAATATTAATAAAATTTTTATCAAGATGTGATGTTGATGTAATTGTCATTGATTTTCTGACAGTTTCAGATATTTCAATTGGACCTGGTGTTAATAGTACTTTTTTCATATTCAAAATAAATTTATTGTTTGTTTTTCTTTAAAATAATATAATATAAAGGATACAAAGACAAGATCGATACAAATAATATTGTTTAATTATCCCTCCTTTATATATATATAATTTAAGAGTGGATGATATTTTGTGACTTGTTTTAAATATTAGTTATTATTTAAAGTGGGTTTCAAATGGCGCTATCAATAACCACTGATATTATCAATTTATAGTAATTATCTATCCATTAATCCGCAAACTACTGCTAACTCTAATATTATACAATCAAATGATATCATAAATAGATATTTAATTATTGAAATAATATGTAGTATTAATATCTGTTAAAATGAAAATATTTATTATATCTAGAGATATATTCTGGCTTTAAAAGTAATACAGATTGTATCACTTCACACGAACCACCAATTATAGGGCAACATACCTCTATAAAATACTACACGATAGAGTGTGTTATAATATATACAATACAATACAATATACTATGCTATAAAATTGTACTAGTATCATTTATTGTTCTTTTTTAAAAAAGAACAGAGTGTGAGAGTAGTGTGTTGTGGAACAATATTGTTAGTATATAGAAGTAGTAGTTATATAATAGAGGTGGTGAGGTATATATATATAGTACTTGTGGTATATAGTAACAATACTCATACTATGTAGTTGAGTGGGGCTGGGAGTAACGTGTGGTGATAGTCGTACTCTGTGGATAAACTATTAGTATGAGATAGTATTATTAAACTTGACAAAAAAAGTGTGTCAAATATACTGTATCGAAATAAAAAAAAAACGGTGAGTGACAGTAATATTTATTATTAATAGGAAGAAGATATTTTAATAGATATGTATATATGTGATTAGGAAGTGGTGGATTTCTAATCATATATTCACATGGCTATAATAAAATTCTTGTATAAAGAAAAAAAAATAGTTTGGGAGGGAAATATTTGTGGAGGGGATGATTATAATAATATTGTAAATCAAATAAGGTTAAAATAAAACATTCAAACGATTAAGCGAAAGTTCAAACGATTAATTTATTATTAGTACGCCAATCATCGAAATAAAGAGCGTTATTGTTATTATCATTAGAAGTATCAATTAAGATACTACTATTATTATTATTAGCATTAGCATTGGTGTTAGTATCTAAATCGAAATTCCAATTATTAGTAGTAGTAGAAGATAAAGTACTACTATTATTAGTAGAATTTCTATTAAAGATGAAATTGTTGTCGATAATACCATTATTGGTATTAATGTTGATATTATTAGTAAAATCATAATTCAAGATAGAATTATAGTCGTTAATACTTTGTTGTTTAGTAGAAGTATTAAAATCATTAATAGAATTATCTAATAATCTAGTTAATTGTAAAGGAATACTTTGTTGAATGGTATTATTAGTTGTATTGATATTATTGGTAGGTAAATCAAAAGTAGGAGAAGGAGTAATATCACGTAAATTAATTGGAGAAATATTATTAGTATTTATAATTGGAGTGGAAGAAGAATTAACGATTAAATTATTGCTATTATTACTAATATTGGTCATTGGAGTATCTTCTAAAGAAACTAAGTTATTGTTATTCTTATTATCAGTAAATGGTGTATCTTCTAAAGATACTAAATCTAAATTAGTAGTAGGAGTGATATTAATATCATTCATCGTATTATTATTATTAATAATATTAGTAGTATTAATGGAGATATTTTTATTATTAGTGGTTGATGATTTAGTTGGTGTTGATGGTGTCATTGGTATATCATTTGGATTAGAATTATTATTATTAGTATTTAATAATAAATTTTTATCAAAATAAAAATTTTCATCAAAATTTTTAAATTTATTTAATAAATTAATACCAAAATTATTTTTTTTTTTTAAAAAAAAATTATTAATTTCATTTAAATTTAATTCATTAATAATTGAATTTAATAATAAACATTTTTCTTCCAAAAATTTAACATGTAACCTTTTCTTTTCTCTAGATAAATGTGCCGCTTTCCTATTCCTTAATATTCTTTCAATCCTTCTTTGTTCTTTCTCTTCTTTAGTCTTTGCTCTTTTACGTGGTGGCATAGTTGATTTAAAATCAGTCGGGATAGTAATAGTATGGTTTGACATTTGGATGGAGTTAGAGAGGGGAGAGAGAGAGAGGGATAGATAGATAGATAGATAGACAGAATAAGAGAGATAGATGCAATAAAATAAAAGTGAAAAATAAAATAGAGATAGATCTGTTTTTAATAATAATTTAAAATAAATTTATTTATTTATTTATTTATTTTTAAAAGTATATAATATAATATATTATAATAATGAAAAAGTTTCAGACAATTATAATATTGAGGAGAAAAAAGAAACGAGAATGTAAGATATATATAGATCTCTAGGAAAAGAAAAGAAAAGAGAGAGGAGTGGTGTTGGTAATAAAGATGCCAGCAGTGAAAAACAAACAAAAACAAAAACAAATAAAGTAAATAAATAAATAAATTAATTAATCTATTAATTAATTAATTAATATTAGACAGGGTTTTGCCTGTGTCTGTCGGCTCAGACAGGTAAGTGCGAGCCATTACAAAGTGGACAAATTGCTGGTGCGCACAAAAACAGTAATCAGATATTATTTCATTGCCTTCTCCACTAAACCCGACTCTCATTAGTAGTAGTATCAGTAGTATCGTCCCCCACCAAATAATTCTCCTGCAACCATTTCAGTTGCTGTATTGATTCCAGGATGTCTTCTCTTGCGGTGTGGCATTTCCGTTTCTCTGGCATCTGTGCAAACAGGCGCGGCTTGTGTCTGCGCAGCACCTCGGCGATACTGCTCACGTCTACCACACGGTAGTGCAGGTGCGCTACAAACTCGGGGAACTCCCGTGCCAGGAACATTCTGTCCATATGGATAGAGTTGCCACTCAGAATGCCCACTTGCTTCTGTGGGACCCATCTCTGGATAAACCGTTGCAGTTCGTGTCTAGCGGTGCTGATGTCGGTGCGACTGTCGCTAACTCGCTGTGTCAGTCCACTGGCGCCGTGTTGAGCAATGCACCACTCGTTCATGCCTGCCAGCACAGACTTGTCCCTGTGTATAACCGTGTGGTGCGTGGCCACAGGCTCCAGCGTGTCGCCGTGCGTAATTACACAGCACAGCTCAATGATACAGTCCCTCAACGGGTTCAGCCCAGTCATCTCGCAGTCCACCCACACTAGGGGCTGCAGCAGTGCGCGACTCATCTTGGCCCTCTACAACCAACCATTGCTACTCTACTCTACACAACACTGGCCTATATATATACTGCTCTCTCTCTCTGTTCTTTTTGCAAAAAGAACCAAAAACTGTGGCTCGCTGCGCTCGTGCCGCGTCGTCTGCAGTTACTATCTTCTGTTTATTGTAGGGCTACAAGTAGTTTTTGATCCTACTATTATCTATTGTGTCGTGGGATTCGAGAATGTGTTATATAATATAATATATTTAATTTTTTAGATTTTATTTTATATTGCATAGAGTAGAATGTTTTATTATATATTATATATTATATTATAGTATAAGATATACTAGTATATTGGTATTAAATTAACATTTCTTTTTATTGATTGATGGTATTGCATATCTCATCTTTGATAGTAGGTATATTGTGTTCCATATTATAGTATTTTATATTAATGTTTCTTCTTTCAATTGATAATCTTATTGTATATAGCAGATATTAGTATTAGATTAGAGCCACTTTTCTCTTTACGAACGAAGTGAGCCTCAGTTTTTGGTTCTTTTTGCAAAAAGAACAGAGAAGAATATAGTATGTTATATATCAAACTATGTATTATAATGATATTAAAGTAGTATATGGTGTCCGATGTTGGGGATGCGCGCGGCGCTACCTGTGTTGCAGAATTTTTTACCGTATTGGTATATTGAGTGGTTCTCTTTTTCAGAGTGGATTAGAGAGAGTAATAAGGTGGAATAAATTGATTAAATTAAATATCTAATTAATGCATTTTAAAGATTGGCAATTGATAGAGTCTAGTGTATCTGGTAGACAAGAGGAAATAAGTATAGCATAGATACTGTTCTTATATTGCTAAGACTCTATTGTGTGTTTGTTATCTCATGTCCTCTTATTTTATTACAAATAAGATAATAATATAATATAATAATATTTTAATAAATATATTTGGTTTAATATTATTATTATCTTCTTCTTCTCTATGTCCAATTCTATATCCCCTGCGTCTTCACCTACTTCTTCTACTTCTTCTTCCTCTATTTCAACAGATTATGATCAATATTTAAGAGTTGCTACTGAAAAAAATCCATGTATTCTACTAGAATTAAAATTAGATGGTACTATTAAATACGTTTCTAAATTATGGTCAAAATTAATATCAAATATTATACCCGATAATATTTCTGATATTATTATAGCTGATAATATTAATGATTTAAACGTATTCCAAAATGTTATGAAATTAATGTCTATTAATAAAAATGATTCTTATACTATTACTTTCTCTGTTAAAAAAAATATATTAAATAAAGATAATAATGACGATGATTTATTAAAATTAGAAGCTTGTGGTATACTTTTATCTAATCCAGAACCATATTCAATGTGGATTTTAAAACCATTCTTTAAAGAATGGTATGATAATGGTTATTTAAATAATATTTTACCACATGATTTTATTAAAATTTTAGGTTTTGGTGCTACTATATTCGCTGATTATTTAAATAATTTACATTATTTAAAAATTATTAATAAAAATTTTTTACCAGATCCAAATTTAGAACTTTGTAGAGTTTGTGAAAATTTTTTACCAAATTGGTGGTTAGAGACACATTCACAAATTTGTATAGTTGAACATAAAATTCAATCAAGATTACAATTAATTAATGATAATTTAATACAACAATCAAAATTAATTGATTCTTTTGAAAATTTAAATGAATATAAAGGTTTTATTAATAATAATAATAATAACAACTCATTATTATCAAATGATCTTAAATTAGCTTTATTAAAATTATCTGATATTGCTTTAGATATTAAAATACCAACTGAATCTTCATTATTACAACAAATTGATTCAAGACAAAAGGAACAACAACAACAAGATAATAATATTTATCTTAATGATGAATTTAATAATGGTAATGATATTAATGATTATAATAATAATTTATTAAATCAATCACTACCATTAAATAATCATTATTATTTACATATTGATAGATCTTGTAATAATTTATCACCACAATCAAAGCAATATATTGATGGTATTAATAATTGGAATGATATTTTTTATAATTCAATTTTATCAAATGAAAATACTAATAATAATGAATATAATGATAATGATGATATTTCCAATAGTAATGATGACTCTTCTTTATCTTTATCTCAATTACAAGAATTAGAATTATCAAAAGCTATTGAGATTACTTGTAAATCAAATAATATGAAAAATCCAATTATTAAATCATTAGCAAAAGATACTTTAGATTTAGCAAGAGAAAAAGTTGACGCTATTTTACGTTTAGAAAATACACAATTATATTCAATTACTTTAAAAAATAGAGTTAATAATTATGTCGTTAATTTAATTCAATCACAATTAGAAAAAAATTTACAAGAAATTAATTCTGAAAATATTCAAAATGATCATATCATTAATAATAATATTCAATTTAATAATAATCATCACAACATGGTAGAAATTACACCACCTCCACCATCTAATAACGATAACAATACCACATCTTCTTCAAATTCAATATTTTATCCACAACCTAAACGACTTCAACATGAAATTTTTTCACATTCTTATTTAAAAGATGATGAAATACCATCAAATAATAATGAGAATAATAATAGTAATAGATTTTTATCACCAAATTTTATTGCTGATCAATCATTAAAAAATAATAGAAATTTTTATAATGATGAAACTAATTCAAATAGTCAAGATACACTTTGGCAAAGTGTATCAAGATCTGGTTCAGTTACACCAAAACAACAAATTAATTTTATTGATAATGATCATCATCATAATGATTCAAATCAAATTATTTCAACAAAAGATATTACAAATGATTCAGATATTCAATACCCAGTTTTAATTAATAAATTCTTAAATAATACAAAAGTAACTTCAACTCCAAATAATGGCCATTCTTCATTTTCATCATCAACTTCTTCATTAGTAAATCCTCAACCTATAAATTCAAGTATTGATATGACTCCAAATTCAATAAATTTAAATGTTACACCTACTTCAATGAATAGAAGTTCATCTGCATTAAATACATCAAAATTAAAAACTAGTATCATATTAACACCAAGAAGAGGTTCTCCATTATTCTCTGCTTCTAATTTACCAAATCAACAATTTAATACAAGATCAAATAGTTCAAGAGTTAGTATTGATAAATCTCCAAATGATTCTCCATTCCCAATGAATACTTCTTCATCTATAAAGGATAATTTAATGACTCCAGAACAATTTCATTTAAATACTTTAAGTTCTCCAAAACAACCATTATCACCACTTTTATTAGCAACAAATTATACTAAACCACCAAAACAAAGTATTAAGGATTATGATGTAATTAAACCAATTAGTAAAGGTGCTTATGGTAGTGTATTTTTAGCAAGAAAAAAATTAACTGGTGATCATGTTGCAATTAAAGTTTTAAAAAAATCTGATATGATCGCTAAAAATCAAATTAAAAATGTTAAATCTGAAAGAGCAATTATGATGGTTCAAAGTAATAAACCTTATGTTGCACGTTTATTCTCTACTTTTCAAAATAAAGATAATTTATTTTTAGTAATGGAATATTTACCTGGTGGTGATTTAGCTACATTAATTAAAATGATGGGTTGTTTACCAGATAAATGGGCAAGACAATATCTTTCTGAAGTCATTGTAGGTGTTGATGATATGCATAAAAATGGTATTATCCATCATGATTTAAAACCAGAAAATTTATTAATTGATGCAACAGGTCATGTAAAATTAACTGATTTTGGTTTATCAAGGGCTGGTCTTGTACGGCGTCATCAAAGAAAACCTTCAAAAAAATCATTGAGTATTACTTCTAATAATAGTACTGCTATGAGTACACCAACTACATTACCAATCGCTCAATTTCCAGTTGATGATAATAAAAATAATAGTGATATTTCAACACCAGGTTCTGACTCCAAACTACATTCACATAATAGTACTACTATTTCTAGTAAGAGAAATAGTAATAGTAATAATACCCCTATTCCTCCCCACTCAGTTTATACAAACTCTTTGAAAGAAAATCCAGAACATTTAAGTAATACACGACTAATTATTGATGGATTAATTAGAGATAGGGAAAGAGCAGATTCTGTAGCAAGTTCATCTTATTCAAATAGAGATTTAGGTCCAAATTTAAAGAAAACAGATTCACAAACTTCATTTTCTCTACTAAATATATCAAGATGTAGTACCCCTCCACCAGCACCTTCTATATCCAACGTTAATCATTTACAACAACATATTTTTAATATTCCACAATATTCTAGAACGAACTCTAATGTATCTGAAGGAGATATGAATGACTCAATTGATTTAACTTTATTCCATCCAGATAATGGTAATCAAACAAAGAATTTCTTTGGAACTCCAGATTATTTAGCACCTGAAACTATCAGTGGTACTGGTGAAGATAATGAGTGTGATTGGTGGTCAGTTGGTTGTATATTATTTGAATTTTTACTCGGTTATCCTCCATTTCATGGTGAAACTCCAGAAATTGTCTTTCAAAAAATTTTGAATCATGATATTCAATGGCCAAACTTTAGTTCTCCTGAAGAAGAGGCTGAATTTGTTACCCCTGAAGCAAAAGATTTAATTGAAAACTTGTTGAGAACTGATCCATCCAAAAGATTAGGTGCTAACGGTGCTTCTGAGATAAAGAATCATCCTTATTTCAAAGAAATTAATTGGAATACAGTTTATAAAGAAGAAGCATCATTTGTTCCAACTGTAGATCATATGGAAGATACTAATTATTTTGAAACAAGAGGTGCCATTTTAGAAGACCTTGGAGGCGATGATAATACGGAAGATATTCCAGAACTATTTCCAGAAGCTGTTATAGATTCAAATTGTTTAAGCTATCATAACTTACATTCAAAAGCTAATTATGGATTTAGTACCCCTAAATCAAACGATACAGATTCGCCTAGCCCTTCCCATAAATTAAGTGTTTCATCAGTTCTTGAATCTGTACCTCAAAAGAATAATGATTCACAAGCTGTGAAAAATGTACCTTCTGCAATTCCTCCTCATATGAGAGAACGTAAAAATACAAAGAAGATAAATGAGTTACAAGCAGAATTTGGTTCCTTTAATTTTAGAAACTTATCAGCCCTTGATAAAGCGAATAAAGATGCGATCAATCGACTGAAAAGTGAGCATATGAGTGAACATATGGCAAAAAAGTTATCTACTTCTTCTTTACCAGGAAATTTTACTGAGTTAGGAGGGTTGAAAATTAAAGCAGGACAGCATTTTATTGGTGAGGCATTCCCATCTTCATCATCTTCCTCATCTAAGAATATAATTGGCAAATCTGATACATCTTCTGTACAGTCTAATATTAGTGATGGTAGACTTACTTTAAATACAAATTTTCCTTCGAGAAAGGGGAGTATTAGTGCAACTAAACCTGCAACTCAAAGTCCTATTTCGAATTTTTCACCATTTAATGATACAAATGTGGCAGTTGAATCACCTTTGATGCCTAAATATAAATCTCCCTTATCACCAACGATAAATGCAACTTCATCTTCTATCTTTTTGGGCGGTGGGCCAACAACGGCAACAAGCACTGGTACTACTTCTCCTGCAGAAGGTAGCTCCGTTCATAACAAATCGAAAGTATCTGGTAAACCATCTACTCAAAGAAATTTATCAAGCGATAAATGTATCGATGATCCAGCTATCCTTTATGCAATTTCCAAAAATAATTCTTTGAGATATAGAAGAAAAAGTGGACGTAAAAGTTCAGGAGGTAGCGGTAATATACGATATCATTTAGATGTTTTATTATGTGAACCTATTCCAATTCATAGATATAGAGCTACGAGAGATTTGGAAAGTTTGGGATGTATAGTTGTGAGTGTTGGAAATGGAGATGAATTGGTTAGCAGGGCAAATAGCAATATTAAATTTGATTTAATAATAACCGCATTGAAGCTTCCAAAGATTGATGCTATAGACATTATTAGGTTAATTAAACAAACAAATGGTATCAATTCATTGACACCTGTTATTGCTGCAACAAATTTTTCAAAAGAAGCAGAGAATGCAAATGTGTTTAACGATGTCCTTGAGAAGCCAATTCAATTGGATATACTAAGAAGAATAGTCTCGAAATACGCCCTACAAAAGAGTCAAACTGAAGAGGACAATTTCCTCAGTGATTTAGAAATTTTATAGAATATATAACTATTTATCTAGTAATATATATATACATATATTTAACAAGTACTTGTTTATTATTTTTCTTTTTTTTTTGTAGAACTTCTTAAATCTAGTAAAGTGGTGCCTCCTATTCCTTTTTTCTTATTTATTAAAAATAATTAGATATGTTTTTTATCACAACTATTATCATGATACTTCAATATTGATATTAAGCTTAGTTGCACTTTAAATATCTCGTTATACCATTATTTGTGACAAAGTATTACTGACTCTTCTTATGACGCCGCTCGCGGCTCATCGAAATTTTTCACCAAATGTCATCGAAACAAACTTTTGACTAATAATAAATAAATAGAATAACGATTTTTAAGTGAGAAAAAAGAATAAATTGTAAACTTTTCCACTTGATCAGATCCTATTTTGTATTATATTGCTAAAAGTCAGTAATACAAAACTATCAATCATGCCTACCGTCTCTGTTTTGAAGCAACAATTGTTCGACCTTTTAGGCAAACAATACACTAATCAAGAATTCGATGAATTATGTTTTGAATTTGGTATTGAATTAGATGAAGATACCACTGAAGAAGCCTTAAAACTTGGTGAAGAACCTGAATTAAAGATTGAAATTGGTGCTAACCGTTATGATTTATTATGTATTGAAGGTATTGCTCAATCATTAAATGAATATTTAGGTAAAGCTGAAACTCCAAAGTATAAATTAACAAAGCCAACTACCAAGTTAATCATTGATAAGGAAGTTGAACAAATTAGACCATACGCTGTTTCTGCTGTTCTAAGAAATATCAAGTTTACTAAGGAATCTTATGATTCTTTCATTGCTTTACAAGATAAACTTCATTCAAATTTATGTAGAAATAGAACTTTAGTCGCAATGGGTACCCATGATATGGATACTGTTAAAGGTCCATTCCATTATCGTGCTTTACCACCAAAGGATATCAAATTTGTTCCATTAAATCAAACAAAAGAATACCGTGCTGATGAATTATTAGAATTTTACAAGACCCCAGAACAAAAGAATAACTTAGGTCGTTTTGTCCATATTATTGAAGATTCTCCAGTTTATCCAATTATTATGGATGATAACGATGTCGTTTGTTCCATGCCACCTGTTATTAATTCTGAACATACTAAGATCAGTTTAGATACTAAGAACGTTTTCATTGATATTACCGCAACTGACAGAACTAAAGCTGAAATTGTTTTAAATATTCTTGTTGCTATGTTCTCTCGTTATTGTGAAGATCCATTCACTGTTGAACCAGTTGAAATAGTCTCTTCTCATGATGACCAATCACGTATTGTACCAGATTTTAACCATAGAAAGATGGATGTATCAATTGCTTACATAAATTCTTGTTTAGGTTTACAACAATCTGCTGAAGAAATTGCTAAATCTTTAACTAAGATGTCTCTATCTGCTGTTCCATCAACTACCGATAAAGATGTTTTGCATGTCTCAATTCCAATTACTAGACCAGATATCTTACATCCGTGTGATATCATGGAAGATGCTGCTGTTGCCTATGGTTATAACAATTTACCAAAGAGTAACCATCTATCTAATGCCAATTTTAATGCTGCCCCATTACCAATCAATAAAGTATCTGATATTTTCAGAAATGCATCTGCTCAAGCCTCTTGGTTAGAAGTTTTACCATTAACTTTATGTTCTCATGATGAAAATTTCAAATTCTTAAGAGTTGAAGATGATAACACTAAAGTTGTTAAATTGGCTAATCCAAAAACTTTGGAATACCAAGTTGTTAGAACCACTTTATTACCAGGTATTTTAAAGACTGTTAAAGAAAACAGAAAGCATACTTTACCAATTAAAGTCTTCGAAGCTGGTGATGTTGTCTTCAAGAATGAAAAATTAGAAAGAAAAGCATTCAACGAACGTCATTGGGGTGCTATATACGCCGGTAAGACATCTGGTTTTGAAATCATTCAAGGTTTATTAGGTAAAATTATGCAAACTTTCAGAACTCAATGGTTACCAGACTTTGGTAAAGGTTCCACCGGTAGAGGTTACTGGATCGAACAAGATGATTCATTAACCACTTATTTCCCAGGCAGAGGTGCCAAAGTCATGTTCAGAACCAAAGAAGGTGAACAAGCTAAACAAATTGGTACTTTAGGTGTCCTGCATCCTGAAGTTATGCAAAATTTTGATGTCCCATACGCTGCTTCATTCGTTGAATTAAACTCTGAAGCTTTTTTGTAAATTAAGTTCCCTCACACTCTCCATCCTTCAAGCAAACATAAATAACTTTTATTATATACACAATATCTCTTTTATTATAAATAAATAAATAAAAACTACTAATAATAATAATTTACTAGTTTTATCATTAGATTTGTATACTACTTTACTTTATATGCTTTAAGTATGTATGCAATATCATTAGGGTGCCGGGCGGGTAACTTTTTTCGTGTATTTTGAATATTTCAGAAAATTGACGATGATCTTTAAAAACAGAGGAATCAAAACAATAAAATTCGTTTAAAGAATAATTGATCTGTTTTAAAGGGAGTGCAATTATTTCGCAATCTGCGTATTATAGTATTCAAAACTTATAATCCTATTTGTTAATGTCATTTTTTAACTTCAAGTATGTTAATTAAGTGCTCTTTTCCTTCAATTTGATTGGATCAACAATGCAAAACCAAAAATGGAAAAAAAAAAAAAATCATGTATCTTTCGTACATTTTACTAACAGCCTTTCTTCTTTTCTATTATATTCAATTATGATCTAGTGACATATATTGATGTATTGAATTTGAATTCTAATTTTATTCTTACAGAAACTTTGGTAGAAATAGTAGTAAGAAGACTAAAAGTCCTCCACCACATATACCTATTCCTACTCCACCAACTAAGATATATCAAAACCCACAAAGTAGTAGTTCAAAATCTTCCTTGAAGAGATCAACTTCCCCTGCAAGACAATTGCAACAACAAGCTAGTACCCCTTCTCTGCAGAATCAACAATATACTTCTCATCAACAAGAGCAACAATATCAAAATGTTCAACAACAATATTCGCATCCACAGCAACAATATAATTCTCATCAACAAGAACAGCAGCATATACAATCTCAACAACAACAAATGTTACAATCAGCACAATTTCAACAACAACAGCAACAACATCATCAATATCAACAACAACAACAACAACAACAGCAACAACATCATCAATATCAACAACAACAACAACCACAACAGCAAAGTCAAAAAGAGCAACTCCATTATCATCAACAGGTAAATATGCAACAACCTCAATTAATACAAAAGCCAGATCCTCAAATATCTACACAATCAAAGTCAGAAGATCAAGAAGTGATGTTCTTAAGTGAACCATTTGTTAAAACTGCTTTAGTTAAAGGTTCTTTTAAGACAATTGTTCAGTTACCAAAATATGTTGATCTTGGTGAATGGATTGCATTAAATGTCTTTGAATTGTTTACAAACTTAAATCATTTTTATGGTGTCATTGCTGACTGTATAACTACCGAAATGTATCCAACTATGAATGCTGGTCCACATACAGATTATTTGTGGTTAGATGCTAATAATAGACAAGTTTCTTTACCTGCTTCACAATATATCGATTTAGCATTAACATGGATAAATAATAAAGTAAATGATAAGGATTTATTTCCAACAAGAAATGGCGCTGTTTTTCCCCCACAATTCATGAAAGATGTTCAAAGAATTATGGTTCAACTTTTCAGAATATTTGCCCATATTTATCATCATCATTTTGATAAGATTGTTCATTTATCGCTAGAAGCTCATTGGAATTCACTCTTTGCCCATTTTATCAGTTTTTCAAAAGAGTTTAACATCATTGATAGACAAGAAATGTATCCATTAATAAAATTAATCGAAAATTTTGAAAGTCAAGGTAAGATTATATGATAGCATAAAAATAGGTGAGCTCAATTAGCTTATCTTCCTTCGCTTTTCATCTGATCACTTCTTTTTGAATCTATACTCGATAAAAGTGAAAACCTTATTTGCTTTATCATTTAGTTAATCGATTCATTTATGTTAGCTGGGTGCAAAAAGAAACATTGTGTTAATATTCGAATATTAGACAAACAGTCTTTTTAATAAGTCGTTATTATTTTTTTCCTCATGAGAATTATTTATAGACATTATTTAAATAAATAGATAGAAATTTATACAGGTATATTTAAATTAGACTAAAAAAATATCAAAATGCCATTAGTTATATATTACAAAATATTTACAGAATTGATATAATAAAACCATGCATATAAATAAATATGAATTAATTAGAATATAATCTTAAGAGAAAAAGTATTCACTCTCTCTCAGTTCTTGAACATCAAATTGGCCCTTGGGTGGAATCGGTGGTAAAATCAATGGAATCAATACGGACAATTTAGTACCTTTCTTTAAATCTTCTTCAGAAAATTTGATATTATTTAATTCTTCACCAATAGATACAGTTGTCATCATACTTTCTGCAAGTTTCACATCCTCTGGGTTTTGGGAGGCTATTAATCTTCTTCTCTCTCTTTCAGATGCTATTTCATCGGCTAATGTTACAGTTCTACCTAGTTTCTTAGAAAGCTGATGTCTAGCTTCAACAATTCTTTTGGCTATGTCAGTACCTCTTGGAATTTGGCGTACTTCCAAATAATCTTTATACCTTTGATCAAATTCAGTTTTAAGTCTTTCGATTAAATCAACTTCATGCAATCTGATAAACTCATCCCTAAGTAGTTTACTTAATGTATCGACATCACAGGCATGAGTCCAATATGAGTCATGAACAGAAGCAAAGTCTAAACCTCTTTCCCCACATTTAGAAGCAGATAACAGCATATGTGAGGCATCCAGTGAGTGTATAAAATTTGGTGGAAATCCGGATTTCTGTCTACGAGCATTAACAGGGTTCACAGCAAGTGGGTCAGTAAGGAAAATTGTTTGCAAATTAGTTCTTATCTGTTTCCTACTCTTATCTCTATAAGGTTGAACTATTGGCAATCCAAGTGGGGTTGTCCATATAACGGATGACATGAAGTCAGGTCTATTACCGTTTTTAAATGACTTTTCATTAACATCCAGTTTAATTGATCTAGAAATTCTCTTTGAGCATTCTCCTAACCAATCTTGAATGGCATGAGCACCTTTAAATGACTCCCTGATAGCTGCAAAGACATGTCTCGCAAGATATTGAGAATATTCCATAATTATAGTTTTATCATCGAATTGTTCTTTAAGTTGTTTCGCAATCTGGAAAGTGGCACCAATATACGTAACACCATAAACATTAGTCATCACAGTTTGTTTCACAACCGATCTTGTAATCCTACCTTTTAGAGTTTTTGCAATTTCATCGCCTTCTTCTGCTGCAAGTTCTAATCTCTTTTCCACTAATTTTGCAACATGAGAATAAACATCTTGAGGTTTATCACTTGGTATCAAATTAACTTGGCGTGCACCTTCTACGTCACCACCTAATGCTGCATAATGTTGTAAACCATTACATGTCCCGTCTTGGTATATTGCTTGATGTGAAACAAAATCTTCTGGATTATTCAATTTCAACGCTTCATTCAGTTCAATACACCCTGCAAGCGTTTGCCAAGGTTTATCGGCATTTTTCCACCATCCTTTCCCATTAAGAGGATTCTCAGCAGAATCTTTTATTTCATTCAAATGATTATCAGTGAAAATAATACGATCTGAAAAGGAAGCCTTATCAAACCCATATAAATTTGCTAGATGAACTTTTAACCATAGTAAACCTCTTTCACCTAATTTCTTACCATTCCAAAATAACAATAATCCTCTGCTTAAATCATTACCTAAATGATTGAAATGAGGAGATAGAGGATATGCCCTACCTCTGAAATCTAAGTTGTGCGGGAAATACATTTTTTCTCCTAGAAACCCTCTAGCGATTTCTAGTTTGTAATTTAAATCACATCTAACTGATCTATCACCGGAGTATTTATTTAAAATTTCCTTATTTTTTAATTTCCAATCTCTGATTTCTTCAGGTTCTGCATTATCAGATGGTTTCGGTAATAAGTGAAGTTCCCTACTTGCTGATGGTATGTCTAAGAATTCCTGTTTTGTGTTCCATACTTCAGATATTACATTGTACATTTTTCTATTAACTGTCCATGGAGTATCCCCAATAACATTAAGCCCATTGTATATGGTAGGGATCATTTTTTCTCTTGATACTGCTTTTAAATATGCTATTTGTTCTGGAGATTCCTTGGATCTAACCAAAGTCGATTGAGAATAATGGTAACCACCAGAATTCCAACTTCTCCATTTTCTTGGTTTAACAACCATAGGTAAATGTTGAGATTGAACTGAAGCTGATACTCTTTCACCATTTAATTGTGTAATTAATGATTTATGTATTTTTAAAACACCTAATTTAATACCATTATGGTATTGATAGGTATGTGAAAAAGCTGGTACTTCACCATATACAGTAGTATTAGATTTTGGATCAAAACCCTTAACATGTACTTTTGCAATATGAATTAAGTTCGAAATTATAATCGAACCTATTTTTGCTTTAATAGGTACAGGCCATTCAATCTTAGATTGCTCAATATGTAAGTTTCTTAGTTTCTTTTTAGCTGATCTTACGTATTTTTTTAATGCATGTGGTTTTTTAGATACATCCTTAAAAGAACGTCTTTCATTCTTAAGTAATTTTTCAGATCTAAATTCTAATTCTATAGATTTACCAACAGATAAAACCGCTCTTGCTGTTCTCATACCTTCGATAACCCCACCGGTTGAATTCAATTTAAGTAATTCCAAAATTGTAATTGCACACATTTTCCCTGGATCTACTAAAACAAAAAATGGAGCGTAATCAAGTTTTGTGTATAAGCTATTTGAGGAAAGTTCATGTTTGCAACGATCTACTTCTTTTTTTACAAGTGGTAATAATTCACTATACCATTCCCATAACTTAGCATTTAAACCTTTCTCAATTGGGGTATCACCTCTTTCTTTTGCTTCATAAAAATCATGCATCCAACGTTCCCTTGCAGCTTCTGTAGTTCTTGTCTCTAAAATCTTCTGTCTATCTTCATTAAAATCTTCAAGTATTTCATTAAAAGTCTTTTGTTCTTCCTCTGATTTTAGTAATTTTGAAATTTCAAAGAAATCAATAGAAGGTGAATTTATATCAATAGAAATATCCAGACCATTTTTGTTAATAAAGTTAAGTAAAGTCTTTTTCTGACTATCTGATAAAGTTAACCCTAATAGACCATGTCTAACAACTTTAATACCGATCGTATTGACAGCAACAAGTTCTTTGGCATTTTTATCCAGGGAGGCAACAGAATCATTTAAATCCCATGTTGATTCATTATCCTTCAGTTTTATCTTTTCAATACTCATCTCATTCATAGTAGTATTTGATACTTGTTCATTATTTATTTCAGGTTCGTTATTGCTATTACTATTATTATCTTTAATATGTTTATCACTCAAAATTTTCTGAATTCCAACAGGTATATCTTGTGGATTTGCTACATGCAGTTCATTAACCAATAGTCCATAATCATCTAATGTTAATAAATCATCATTTTTTAAAATATTAAACTTTGAATTATCTGACATTATGAAGTAATTTTCTATAATTTTTTTAAACTGATCAATTTCAATATCTGGTTTTAATTTTAATGCAAAATGAATTATAATTGCTAAAGTCCTATCATTATATTTTCTATCAGCAAATACAGACTCTAGATCATTGTGAAGTTTATAATTTGCTTCATAAATATCATTAATTCCATTAGGTATTTGTTTTTCTAAATATGCTGAAAGATACATATTATAATAATCAATGAAATTATAATTATTGCAAGCATGTAATGATTTTAAGATCGCATAAGATCTTTCTATATAGCCAGAGCATAAACAAGCTTCTAACATCGATGATAAATGAACCATATTTCTAGTCTTTTCAGCTTGATTTATAGCCACTAAATGCGATAAATGAAATGGTTCAAAACTCTTATTCTGTTCAATTCTTCTTGGACCTTCATAATCAAAATTAAGACCACGATGATTAGTAGGGGAACCAAACGCTGGTGAAAATCTTCCAATTGTTGAAGAAGTACCAGATGATGTAGTGGAAGCAGCATTCTTTGGATTATCTGCAGAACTTAAGAATCTTAACCCTTTTGTAGAGATATATCTAATATGTGGTTTGGGTGCCATTCGAAGAGGCCAATTCCGCTTTGCAGCCCTAAGCATGTTGAATTGGTTGTTATAGTTGTTTTTTCCAAAATGTACTAATCGACTTGACTAGGTTAAAAAAAACTTATAGTTATATTACCTTTCCCTTTTATTTACTTTACCTCTCTTAATGAGCTTATTTTCAAAGAGCAAGAAAAAACTTTAAACCTTCTTTATCATGATTCTTTCGATATGATTAATCATTTAAACTTGTTTTCTCGAATATAAAGAAACTACGAGAACTGTGCTTAATTGTCATGGCAATTGATTTTTAAATGCCGCTTGGAGTAAAAAAATACAGAGCAGGCAAATGTATACCGATTTTTTACTGTATGTGGTAATTTGTTCAAATATAAATAATGTTTAATCTCTAAAAAAATTGGTATTATTAGAATACATTCAATAAGTAAATAAAGAAGTTTCGAGTAGAAAGATAAAGATTAGGTATCGATTATATAAAAATATTTTATACTTACAAAACGGTTATAGCCAGTACGAAAATATATATATATATATATATATATTTCTTTACATATATATGTGTATTTGAGGGATATGGATAGTGATACCAATATTTAGAAATTGGTAATCAATATTATTTCAATTTTTTCTTTTATATAAAAAAAAATGGGGAAATATTGAGTTAATAGAGACGAGAGGGGAATTAATTTTAAACAATGATAATATAATGAAAATGTCGAATGACAGAAAGAAAGAAAAAAATGAAAGAATATGTTTTATTATTATTTTGTTTCTTCGAAAGTTTCAACAATTTGTTCTTCTTGAGGAACAGCATCATAATTTTCATCAACGTCGATATTTTCTTCAACATTTGCTTCTTGATATTGTTGATATTCACTTACTAAATCATTCATGTTACTTTCAGCTTCTGTAAATTCCATTTCATCCATACCTTCACTTGTATACCAATGTAAGAAAGCTTTTCTTTTAAACATTGCACTAAATTGATTACCAATTCTTCTAAATAATTCTTGAATAGATGTAGAATTACCAATAAATGTAGCAGACATATCAAGATCCTTTGGTGGAACGGAACAAATAGCAGTTTGTACATTATTTGGAATCCATTCAACGAAATATGAAGAATTACGTGTTTGAACTTTTAACATTTCATCTTCAACTTCTTTAACACTTACATTACCTCTAAAGAATGCTGCGACGGTTAAATATCTACCATTTCTTGGATCAGATGCGGCCATCATATTCTTTGGATCAAACATTTGTTGAGTTAATTCTGGAACTGTTAAAGATCTAAAAGATTGGGCACCAATAGCAGTTAATGGTGCATAGCCAACCATAAAGAAATGTAAACGTGGGAATGGAACTAAATTAACTGCTAATTTACGTAAATCAGAATTTAATTGACCTGGATAACGTAAAGATGTGGTAACACCAGACATAACGGATGAGACTAAAGAATTCAATTCATTGTATGATGGTTGTGAAAGTTTTAAAGTACGTTGACAAATATTGTATAAAGCTTCATTATCGATACAAAAAGTTTCATCAGAATATTCAACTAATTGATGAACCGATAGTGTAGCATTATATGGTTCTACGACGGTATCGGAAGTTTTAGGAGAAGGAACAACAGAGAAAGTGGCCATCATTCTATCTGGGAATTCTTCACGAATTCTAGAGATTAATAAAGTACCCATACCTGAACCGGTACCACCACCTAAAGAATGAGTAATTTGGAAACCTTGTAGAGAATCACAACCTTCAGCTTCACGTCTAATGACATCCATAACAGAATCAACTAATTCTGCACCTTCAGTATAATGACCTTTAGCCCAAACATTACCTGCAGAACTTTGACCAAATACATAATTATCAGGACGAAATAATTCACCTAAATTAGAATTTTTAACAGCATCGATGGTACCAGGTTCCAAATCGACATTAACAGAACGAGGAACGTATTTACCAGAAGCAGCTTCATTAAAGTAAACACCTAATCTAGCTTTTTGTAAATCAGAAGTACCATGATATGTACCATCATAAGCTAAACCATGTTCTGTACAAATAGTATCCCAGAAAGCAGCACCAATTTGGTTACCACATTGACCGGTGGAGATATGGATAATTTCACGCATTGTTGACTATATCAGTTTGTGTTTTATTATTATTACTACTTTATCTGTTGTAAATTATTATTTTGATATTATTTATTAAATACAAAAGACAACAATCTCTAATAAAAAAAGAGGAACTATTGTAAAACAGACTAGTAAGAAAACACTATACAATGTGAAATTGAGAGTTCACGTAATAAATAATAAGGAGATGGGATCCCTTCTTTGGATACCTCTAAGAAACTAGTGATGATGGCAACCAGATTTGATTTATTATTATTATTATTATTTTGTTGATCTGTAACAAAAAAACGCGATGTTGACAGAATTTCTGGAAAGGGCGTTGTCATTTTGTACGTGCAGTTAAATTAAAAACAAAAAATACTCTTCAATAACTAATGAATTTTAACAATATATTTAAAATGTTGTTGTTAATATATATTAAATTAATATATTTTTTTTAGAAATAATAGAGAAAATAATGTCAAATTTCAATAAAATTAAAATTAAAATTAATAATTAAGTTTGGCGTTTGTCACGTGATTTGCATAATATTGATGGATGCCAGATATTGTATTGGCCTATTTTCATCTAATTAATTTGAATGGTTAAAAGAAGAGCATATATATGATTATGGTTTAAAATATAGATAGATATCTACTTCATAGTACTGATCTGTATGTTAATCGTATATGGTGTCCATATAATGATATTAAGAAATTAGACTATTAATTATAAGCCTGTTCGTAATATCTCAGTAGTGAACATACTAGTTCACTACTAGCTTTCTTAAACCACCTATTTGGGTATGCTATGCTTTGCAATATATATTGACATATAATAACTTCGTTTCTCATCCAACTGTTATCCTATGTATTTGAAAAGTAGACATCCGTTCGGAATTTTGAAATGTCTCAACTACTATATAACTGCATTAAAGCTGATGGATAAAGTAGAGCCTTATGTATATTTCGCTCTATAGTTCATTGAAATTACTTCTTTGTGACCAAGATACTATAACTATATTCAAAACCACTAAAATGGAAACCAATAACTTTGATCAGATAAAAGACGGTATTCCAACTTTGTTGCACAAAAATGGTAGTTATTAAACATTTCTATTTTGGTATTATTATTAATTTTTGGGATGTGTATTTGAAATATTATTTGACCGGTTGTTAACTTCTGCTAATATGAACCAATTACTAACTCCTTTTATACTATTTGTTGTTAGCCTGTATATCTCTTAACAATAATAATGATAATATGCAGATC